>VWYI01004404.1:4163-100700 GCA_013399455.1 Anthoscopus minutus | reverse complement strand
AGATAAATTCTCCACAGAGATAATAATGGAGAGTTTGACTGGCTTGAAAATCCAATTAGCAGTCAAGACCAGTGCTAAGTATATGTACCCCAAATTCATGCTAGCAATCATCAGCTTGAATTTTTGGGGACGAGGCTCCATATTGTGTACCACAGACACCTAGTACCCTTCCCTGGACTAGCTATAAGTCAAACACTTCCAGATAATTTCTTGTGGGAAACGGTAAATACTTGAAAACTCAAGACAAATAAATGGAATTTACTGCATCAAAAGGCACAAGAAATGTAATTGTACAGAAATGAGCAAAGAAATTATACAGAAACTGAACACAGTTCCCTCTTGTCCTGAAGTTCCAGAGTGAACTGGATTATAACAAACAATCTCTTCACTCTTGTGTCCAGTCACAGGACTTCGAGGCAATTACATGAATATGAGTCAGGAGAGGTTTATGATGGATAACAGGCAAAGGTTCTTCACCAAGCTGAGCACTGGAACAGGCTCCCCAAGGGGGTGGTCATAGCATCAAACCTGTCAGAGTTAGAAAAGTGTTTGGACAACACACTTGGGTACATGATGTGATCCTTGGGGTGTCCCAGGCGCAGCCAGGGGCTGGACTTTGTAGTCCTTATGGGTCCCTTCCAGAAAAACGTATTCTAAGATTCTATGATTTATAACATCTCTGCATTTTTAGGGAGAGGTTGCAGGCAGCCATGGAGTCTGTTTTTCCTCACAAATACCTTTGCTAAGTGAACCTGGGGTGTTTCACATATTTATGATGGCACAAAGATATTGTGATGTACTGCCATCTTGTTACAGCCATCAAGCCTCTAAAGGACATATCCCTATTGGAAATGAAGCTTTGCAATCTGCTCTTAAGATTCATCTAAGAATGTAATACAACACAATGGTCATCACTTTGGCAGCGTTTTGTAGATGATTAAGCTTCATTTCTGTGCTAACAATCATACCTGGAAGATAAGTAAAAACATCTTCCTTTTTGCTATGTGATAAATACATATTAAAATATGCTCTTTCTTCCAGTTTTCATGTAACTGGAAGTCTAACTCAGGAAGTTATCATCACATTAGATGTTAAAATTTATTACTTAGCCAATGATCATCTGCATGAGAATTTATCATTAATGATGAAAATCCATCTGCCTCCTGGGCCCTGGGCTGTTACTCTTACCAGTGTTGCCAAAAAAGGGTGAAAGTAAAGCTTGTCATAGGAACATAGTGGATCAGGTTTTGGAATTATAGATTCTAATAATAATAATAATAAAATGGAATCTAATAAAAGTCAGAGAAGCTGACAACACTGGGAATATAAATTGGGGAGATTAATTCAGTTATAAGTCTGCAGGTCACTCTGGATCTTCTTCCAGTAAAGTAAATAAACAGGATTTACTGTTGTTTTTTTAATTGAGAGGGAGATTTGCAGTCTTTAAAAGGTGAAAAGGTAAATACTATCATGATAAGGGGGTAGAATTTCCTGTGTTTCCTCCACTAAATCTTTTTGCTTCTTGTTTGTGGGATGAGAGGGCGAAAAATAAATCAATGTTTCACTATGTTATTGAAAATGGCAGACAAGTTCTTCCCAAAAATGGATTGATAAACCCTGGGAAAAGGGTTTATATGGGAAAAAACTGGGGAAGCAATCTGCAGGACAGAAGATATACTGCCTGCAACAGTTCAGTGAAACATCATGGAATTCAGTACAAATAAGATGGCTAAATCCAGTCCACAAGCTAGAGCCAGATGGAGCCAGTTCAGGCTGCACAAAGGGTGAGTCTAAGAAAATGCACTGATCATCATAGGCCAAACCGGTCCATTTTTAAAAGCAACACATGAGAACAAAAAAACTATCACATACAAGTGTTCTGAGATTTTTTTCATGGTCTTAGAGACTGAAGAGTTTCCAACTGTTTCTGCTGGGGTAGGACCTTCTCCATCACCCCTTGGGTATAGAAGTTACTTCAGCTACTTGCCTAAGTATTACTACCTTTTTTTTATATATTGCACTATCCCTGGTGTATTCTACAACTACATATTTTAATTTTATCTAGGGCTCTTTCAGCCACTGGAAAATCTCCTCAGATCTGAACAGAGGGAAATTTTAGCGTATTATTTGCCTGAGCTTAGAGAACTCTAGAAAATATTTTTGAGCCATTTGGGATAAGAAGGAAGCTCCTTTTTCTAGGGCTGTGGAAAAACCAAGACTACCTAACAAAACTAACAACCATCCTAACAAAAAGATAACTTGAGTCCTCAGCTGCAGGAACATTTTTGCCACCAACAGTCCTTTGACAAGTTTGTACCAGTATGGAACTTTTATTAGATAAAAAGGAGATTGAAAAAAATTCTTTACCATGGATCCAAATCCTGAGTATTTCCAAGCAGTCACAAAAGATCAGCTTAGAAAAATGAGCAGTCAGTGTTTTTGGGTGGTCAAGTTCGCAAGTTTTTAATTCTTGCGCTAGCAATATTGCATTCTAGCAGTTCACCGGACAAAAGAGTTTAAACACATTTCTCCTTTCACATACACATGACACTCAGGAGCTCCACCATAGCGAAGTGAGGGTTTTTTTCCTGATCATCCTGAAGTCAGCTTAACATGAACTGTGAAAACTCTCCAACTTGAATTCATAGTTTATTTCCTTTATATTTTGTGGCCTTGGATTTTATTCAGTCTCTGGCTGAATTAGTTCCTTTTATAAAATAAAACACTCTTAGTTGATTGTTTAAATAAGTGAAGAGCCACTTGAGCACACAGAAAGCATGGAAGTTATTTTTTCTCAAATCGACCTGAAGAAGATTACTCAGAAGATAAGCAAGTGCTACAAGCCTGCATATGAGAAGGTGGCTACCAGGAGCTTTTGGCAGGATTAACTTCTGCACAGGATTAAAGAAAGGGTCCAAGGGTGGTATATTCTATGAGATGCCCATACACCTGCCCTGTCATTTTCCTGACTAGATTGCTACTAAGTGTTACTTTCCAAAAATCTAGTAACACCACCAAGGCAATTAATGAGGTAGGTTCTTAAATTACTATTTACGTGGTAAATTGCTTTTTCAGGCAGATGAAAATTATTACTTTTCTTTTTCATTAAAAACCTGTTCAGGTGAGCTGAGCTGCATCTACTCTGTGATTCATTTTTTCTGGAAGACTGAAAAGACCAGAAGTTAAGCAGGAGGTACATTGAGGAGAGGCCTAACAGCAAAACACCACAAAGAGAAAACATAATTACAAGAGCTTGATCCTGAAGCCACAGAAATCAATCGCCTGTAGCATCTTGACTGCCAATCTACTTCTAGTGCCAAAGCTGTGCGGTGTAGATATGTCATAGATATGAAATTGGACATTTCTGAAATCAAAACCTTCAGTGTTATATTTGTACAGAGGGGCTTTGTTGGTCTTTCATAGCATTCCAGGAGAGGCTTTTGATTGATATTTTTAAAAGCATTGTTTGGAAATTTTAAGAGACCTTCAAATTGCATCTCTGTAAAATGAACTGAGTTACTACTCTAATTCCCTGTAATGGCCAGATGACAGTTGAACATCCACTTGATGATATCACAGAATAGAACTCATTTTTTTCCTCTCTGCAATTTATTTGGTTTTCAAAGTCATTAGAATGTATCTGATAATAAAAGATGCATTCTCCATTGTAGATGCAATCGTATTGTCTGACATTAATACAAGCCTGTTTGAAAACAGCTGTTTCCATAGGAACAGTTTTTCCAAATAAATTTTACATGGGAAACTATGTCATAAATAATTGGCTCTGCCCTGAGGGAACTGCTAAACACCCAAAGAAAATGCATGGGCAGAAAAAGGAAAAGAAGCTATGAGAAATGCATGTAATGATGGTAAATTTGGAAAAGTACATATTTTTTCTCTCTGGAATTACTCTCAAATTAAAAAATAGGAATGCCCCTTGGTTTTGGAATATTGTTGATATAGATAAGGCATTCATATTTTACCTTTTGGGATCCTGGTTGCATTCAAGTCATGCTCCATGAAAATCTCCCTAAGTTATACTGCAGGTATAGCCTGGGTTAAGTTTATCCATTTATATTGCACACTGCCTCTAAGAGGAGTTTACACATGCCTGCAGTACATTTTTAGAATTTAAATTTTAAAATATGTAAATAGTATGTAACATCTTACAGAAAGGATAAAGCATCTTCTCGGATTACAGTATCTCAGGGAACAAATGCACTTGCATCCAGTAAATAACCACACTCCCTGGAGAACACAATATAATGGATATTTTCACTGTCTAAAACTTTCCTAGGGAGCAAAATATAGTTTTTATTTTTAAACCAAGTAGAGATCAGTGGACAATTACCAAAGCTAGAGAAATGCAGGTGTGTGGTAATACCTGTAATATAAGAGGGGCCTCCTACCTCAGCAAGCAGGTGTTAGCTGTGGCTCATGGGTCGGGATGAAGAGAAAGACCCTCAGACACCTGTTTTAGGCAATTTTTCAGGCGCTATGACTTAGGGTACTTAAATTCACTTGTAAGAATGAAGTTAGGTGATATTTCTTCTCTTCAGTTAGAGACTTGAGAAGTCTTACTTGAGTCATAGTCTCCAAACTGTAAGAAGATTCTGGGCATGTGTTTTAGTAATTGTTTGCTTTGAATTATATTTTGACAATTAATTATAAGCTTGGTCTGGAAGCCTCAGCAGTTATGGCTAAAGCGAAGAATTGACAGCTTGACTAAAGGCTCTGAAGAGGCTTCAGATCCAGCTAACTCCTGTGGACACATGATTTAATTTCCTGAGCTTTTGTCCTCTGACTTCACAGTAGAAAATTCAAGGATATCTCTTTGGAAAGATGTGCATCTTGCAGAAAATCCTGTCTGGAGAAAAGAGCACCTCCATTAAATGCTAAAAGCTGAGTGTTCTGTTTCTCAGTAATGAGCTAAATCAGGCAACAAATAATTGAGAAGAAGATTAAACAGGAACAAAAAAATACCATTTACCACAATATCCTTCAGGGCCTGCTGACAGGGAAATGACTTATATAGTGCTACCACTTACAATAGTGGGCCAACTGGCTGTGCTGTCAGGCTAGGTAAGAGAAATTTTCAGCTTGGTTAAAATATACATCTAGAGTGTAAAGAGCCTGAAGTGATCATCCTGACTTTTTTTTTCTATATCAATGTATCAATGATAAATTACATGAGAAAATGACATAAATTATGGAAGATCTTCTCTACTTATGCAACTCAGGCCTTCAATTATATTATTTTTTATTTAGAAACTCAACACCTTTGGTTAAACAAACCTCTAAAAGAGTTCTATCCAGTACAAGGCTGAACTGTGCTATCCAGTAAAGAACTCGTATCCAAGTTTCTCATTCAGTGTGTTTTTGCACTGGACTTGTAGAAGTGTAGATTGGCTTCATTTGACTTGCAATGATTAACATGACATAAGAATTGGTTTTGCATCTGCCCATAACTGTCAACACCTTTTGCTGGAAAAATATCCAGGCAAATGCCAGTGCAGACAAGGAGAAATATGACACAGGATGTGTCGAACCCTGGGACCCTCAGTGGAATACGCAACACAATCAGTGATTGTTGAACTCTGCGTGGAATTTGCATCAGTTAAAACACACCTTTTAATGTCTTGCAATCTCATCCTTCTACACTTCCCTGTGACATTAAAAAAAAATAGGGTTTTTTGTTTTGAAAACAATGAAATGCTTGCAAGACTACATACACATACAAACACAATAAAAACTTAAATAAATACCGTGACCGGTTTTATTTGTACTGAGGACACACAGCACTGTCTCCAGAGAACAACACTAGAATACATGTAAGAATCCATGTGTGGTTATCTGAAACTGTGTTATGGTTCTTACACATATTTAATTTCAAAAAAAAAAGATTAGATTTAAAGGGCTAGTATCTGCCTATGTGTGTGCCATCATCACAGTAGTCCTCAAGAAGTGTGTGGGTTAGGTAGAACTTTCATTGGTAGAGGTAAATCACATGTTCTACACAAAATAAGGTGGAAAAATGATGGTAGCAGCTATGAGTGTCCACACTTCAGCACTGTGGAATAAGATTTAGCACTAGAATTGTGCTGGCCTTTGAAAGCAAGATCTCTTGGTAGCAGACAATCATAATGTACAGAAGAAGCAGCGCTATCACCTGTAATCTGATATAAGTGCAGCATTAACATTCATGTAGATTCTATTATAATCTTTCTGGATGATAGGCTGGGAAATTGCTGTCTCATCAGCAGTTCCGGAGAAAGTGTAACAGAGACGGAATTTAAAGCAGACAATTTGGTTCTGTCCCAAAACACAGAACTGCTGATAGAAAAAAATAACAGTTGCTAAAAATGCTACTTGAATGAGAACAATAACATTTCCTCTGCAGGAAATTACCTTAGGAGTAGAAAAGACCTAAGCAGCAAATGAAAAAACCCAAAAGTGCGTAAAAATGTTTTTTTTTTCTGACAGGGATACATTCCATAATCAAGACAGACAGCAGTCTCATAGTTGCTAATGAACCAGTGTATTATTGTGTGCACATCTAATGAAGGTGCAGACCTGAATTTCCTCTTCTTGAAACAAAACTTATAGAATAGGCTGTATAGCCTTTGTTTCTATTTGCCTTTTCCTTGGTTTCCTTCTTCAAAATATTTTTCTTTTTTCTTTGGAGCAACAACACTTTCAGATCTAGAATGGATCCTGCTACTCCAAAATATGATAAATTAATACTGTTACTTAAACAATAACTTCAACACTCAGAAAAAGCAATATATCCTGCTTTTCCCATTTAATTGTTCCTATCCCTAAAACCACTTAAACCTGTGAGTCACACTCTTTTCCTCCCCCAGAAATACAATGATTAAATAATAATAGTCATGCTTTTGGGTTTTCTTTTCATTTGCCTTCTGGTTTCTTACCTTGGACTCACTTCACACAAGTAGCCTTTTTTCTCCAAAACCACAAAAGTTAAAAACTTTAGCTAAAATTGAAAGGTAGATCTACCATAAGATCCTGATTCCAGCAGCTATGAGTGTGAGAACTGTTTTGAAGAAGTAAAATTACAAGAAAACCACAAGAGTGGGCAACACTGTGATTCCTCCATGAGAATGCTTTCATTTTATGTTTAGTTTCCTTACTGTGGGGCTCAGAGTGTGAAACAGGCAATGGCAGAGAAAGTCTTCCTCCTCTCATGGCTGGGAAACAGTAAAAGGTGCCAGGTAGATCTTTTCCTTGCCCTCTCATTCCTGCATTCATGGATGACAAAAATTGCTTCCAGGGTACCTCTTGCCCAGAGGTGGTGAAGGTGAAGAATTCAGGGAGATGGAAGGGACAGTAACATTTTAAAATACGAGAGGAAATGAATCTGAGGTTTCTTATCCCTTGAGGAGGGAGGCAAGAGGAGAGGGGCAATCTAAGGTGAATGCCTTGCATCCTGACTACCCCAGGGAGCAGTGAAGGTGCCACTGCAGCCTTTTGCTTCAGAGTTACACAGCAACCCTTGGACATGGTCTAGTACTAGTTGGAGAGGAGCCTCTTCTGCTGGCAACTTATGAGGTCCAGTCCTCTCTTTCAGTAAGAACGGTGTTTTAAAGCCTATGTCTAAAAAAAAGGACTCAGAAAGATTCTTTACTTTTTCTTCTTTTGAAAGAATGAGAAGTGCAATTAATTTTCCATGGCACATTGCTAAAAAATAAGGTTGTCCACAAAAAGTATGACCTAACCTTTGTCTGAATTTTTAAAATAAAGCAGCAAGGCTGAGAGCATACATTGTCATAACTTTTTGATTTTCTTTTCTTTAACAATAGCTTATCTCAATTTACCAGTACCAGTGCTGTATTATGGAGGTGAATATATTGTATAATAGGTGAAAATGTAGAGCTTCACTTCTTACACTTTTTCTTTTTCCTGCTAGACTAAGTTATCTTATGATCTTATTTGCATTCAAGGGTAAACTTGAACTTCTTCCCAGTGAGGCAGTTCTTCATAACTATTTAAATTATTTTGTCTGGACTGTAACTTCAACAACTATACAGAAATATTCTCTAGTTTAATTTTCCCTACCAAAAGTCCAGATGTTTCTATTTAAACACCATTTTTGACAGGATTTTCACTCTAATATTATAATTAAGCAAATTCTTGAATTCCTTTTTATCACTATGATATGTGTAAGAAAAAGGAAACATAGAGTACTTGTTTTTGATGGCACTGTAACTTTACAATGACATTACAGGGAATAAAACAACTACAGAAAGATATAAAACCAGAAACCAAAACAAGTACTCTGGTACCCTAATCTCTGTCTAGATTGAAGACCACTGAATTTGAGAATGAGCACTAAATTCACATAAATAAGTGGTTTCAGAACATTATAATTTTTTGTGAATTTGGGGAAGGTTTTGCCCTTCCAAAATGGGAAGTGGAATGTGTAGAAAGAAAAGGATGAGAAGATATCTTCTGTTTGGATTCCATCTAAAAGAATCATTTATACTAATTTTTGTTTCAAAATAATATTTAGTTTTAAATTCAAGTATTTTAATATTATATTTTAAGGACATGATCATGAACTGAAGTAATTGGTGGTTCTGGTTAAGGGCTTCTATTTCCATTTAAGCTTTTCCAAACTATGTTTTTTAAAGTAAAATAATGTGGAGATGGATGGGGATTTGACCAACTCATCAAAAAAGCCTGTTGCTTTCTCATATCTAGCAAGAAGTCAATAAAAGTGTTTCCAATAATCTTTTTGATATAATTTCTATGTAAATTTGTTTATACACTGTTTTAGGGGTTAAAGACATGAAGATCAGCTATTTGCTCAGGGGTCTGTGATCTGGTCCCAGCTGTGTGGCAAGTAGGGTGGGGGTGGTCATGCCCCACACCTGGCCCGCAGTATAAGATGCACCATTTTACCAGACTTCTATAAAGATTCAGAGATTCATTCCTTCCCAGATCCACTTCTTATACGGTTCCATCTTCAGTAATTTTTAATTAAATTTTTAATTTGTCAAAATTAACTGACAATATAGTGAATTTTCCAATTAAGGAAATTACTTAAAGTGAGCTCATACAGTAAAGGAAATCACAGCAACATTTTATTTGCCTCTCTTCCCAGGAGACAGGAGACAGCTGCAGGATCTCAAATGGTTTTGACTTTCAGGGAATTGACAACTGCCATTGATGTACTAAAAAGCAGGTGAGCAGGTGGCAAAGCAATTGCTATGGATGGTTTTATAAGGCATGCTTGTGTGACTGGTTCACGATCCTAATTCTCTAGGTCAGCATCAAGGAGGAAAAGTGGCTTCTCTCCATCGCCACCAGGCTGTCATCACGTTATAGCCTAAGTGGTGCACGGAGGTCAACAGCTAATAAATCCTGTGAGCAGACTCACCAGTTTCACATTGCAGTCCCTTTAGAGATCCCTGCTGTCTTTTTCCTTTTTCTTATTTTACCCCAGTGAATCTTCACATCGTCAGAAGCATTTGGCTTTTCCTGGCCTCTGACAAATCAAAAATACTAGGCTTTGGGTAGGGAGTTTCTACTGCTGCCAGTTAGTTTTTCAAAGAACCAGAGCAAATACATTGCTAGATTTTGATTTTTCATATGAGCTCTGAGATAAAGGTTCAGACTAAAGATAGAGCTGTTCAATTACATGAACTTTCTGAACAGCATTTTTCTTCTGCATCTTTGATAAAATTATTGAAAAGTTACTACATTAAGAAAAAGATGTCATTTAGCTGTCTTTGTGCTTTAGAGTAGTTGTAAAAGAGCTGTACTACAGACTGTTATTTATTGATGGATATTTTCATTTTACCAGATTCCCCAATAACTCTGCTGAGACTCAGCAGAAAAGTAGCCTATGACCATCACTTTATCCATTTTTCTCTTGTGCAAAAATAATGATGAGGCAAATGAGATAATGAGTGCAAGGGGATAATTAGAACAGGAGTGTTTGAGAAATATGAATCCTAAGTTGTTTATGTCTTGAAGTGTTTCCTAGCAATGCTTTATCTTTTAGGCCTCATGCTGTCTTGCTTGAGTGTTGCAATTTCACTTAGCTATTTGTACTGCAGAGGCACTGTGAGACCATTTCCTGTTCCAGAACAGAGACCCTGACACAGCTGGACTGAGTGGTGACAGCAAAAGGAACCACTGGTTTTCTTTGTAATAAGTGTAACTAAGTGACATTCACATATTATAGGTAGGTATTGCTGCCTCTCAGAGACTGGTGATGACAGGACAGGATAGACATTTGTGTTTCTGACACAGCCTTGAAGAAACAGATACCTGAGTGGCTGGAAACAAAATTGCTGCATTTGCTAGGGCAATATCATGTACTACATATAGGCTGACTTAAGAAGCCATGGTCATTACAGAAAGGAAATGTATTGAATGTATAGTATTCATTTTAGTTTTCTAAATCCCATACTATCCTGTATTTCTTAGTATTTTGGAGCACAGATCCTTTATTATTTGTTGTAGCTTGAAAATTGGTAAGGTTATACTTGCTTTCAGAATAAACGTGCTTCTAAGCCAAAAAGTGAAAATGTCTCAAACCCAGGTTCTGATGGTCTCAGGCAGCAGCTGCAGGTGGTCCAAGGCAGACTGTGGGCAGGGAGGAGAGGAGAGCACAGTGCCTGTGCCATTGATCAGCCCAGGTCAGCCCAGTTCTGGAAGCACTGCATTTCTCACAATGACAGATTAACAAAGGCAGTGCAGATGCTCTGGTAGTTTGATGTTGTGCCTACAAAAATTAAATAAAGAGATGAAAGTTAACATTTATTCCATTCACTTCTCTAATAGAAGGAACACACTCTTCATCCTATGTCACATACTTTTTTGGCCCATTTCTTATAAGTACATAAACATTGGAAAGCATTTAAGCCAAAATCTTCTATAATATTTTTTGACAATTCCTCCAGTTCATCATCATAGAAAAAACCTCTGCATCTGCGAGGCCCTGTCAAAAGTCTCCCACCAAGGTGACCTCGTCCATGTTTTCCACTATGTAATAAAAGGAATAGTTTTCAGGACACTCACAGAATCTCAGCTGTTAAAAGGATTGAAATACCTCGAGTCTATGGGTACTGAAAGTTGGAATCTGCACTGATTCTGTGTTTCCTGCCATCCTGGCAGAACGCTGTCTGGGCAAGCCAGTCACTGCTGCTCAAGAAGTGCAGATTTAGCTGTCTCAGGGGTAACCTCTGCCTTAGCAGACTAGTCTAGCATGACTTTCAGCTGTGGAGATCAGCTGATCAAAATAATAATATGTGAAATTAAAGGCATCTTTATGAAG
The DNA here is from genome assembly GCA_013399455.1 of Anthoscopus minutus. Taxonomy (NCBI): domain Eukaryota; kingdom Metazoa; phylum Chordata; class Aves; order Passeriformes; family Paridae; genus Anthoscopus; species Anthoscopus minutus. Next base: position 89,395 of record VWYI01004404.1, on the reverse strand, counting down.
AATAAATGTTTTTCATCCCGTTCCAGCATTTGCTTGGGAAGCACAAATTGCTGCAAGAAGGAGTAGCAGCTGTGGCATGGGAGGCTGTGATGCTATGTGGCTCTTTCTTATTAATTCATGAATTCTCTTTTCTCCAACTGAACATTCAGAAGGCAGAAACTTCACAGGGTACTTTGTCATTGGTATCTGACTTGTTTGCACAGGATTGTGGAGGATACAAACAGCAAAAATGAAGGGCCCCAGGGATGCCTTCAGTATCTGTGTTGTCACCCTTATCCTGTGGCCATCAGCTGAAAAGTGGTGAGTCAAGGAGGCACAGAAGCTAATTGGTCCAGAGTGTGGTAGAGGAGGCATAAAGGACATCTGAGGGATGTAGAGGGGGAGGCGCAGAGTGTAATCAGTTGCACTTCACCTTATACGTAATAAAGGTAGGTTTTCACACTAAGGTACAACACTAATTACGCTGTATCTGAAGATCAGTGGGACTTACTGGTTTTCACAGAGACCAGTTCACCTCTCCTTTACCCCAGAGTTTTTTTTAAAAAATCCCCGGAGTTACTGGGGTTATTGTAACCTCCTGCGGCAATGAATCTCAAGTGGGTGCTGTAAGGCCATGGCAGTAGAGCCCATAGAGAGGCAGGCATATGGGAGGAGAAGAGAGAACAGAAGGAGACCAGAGCAAACAATCTCTAACCTAACATATGCCTTGACATTTCAAGTTTCATCAGTTTGTCTGTATGCAAGGTAATGAAGTTTTATAGGTGTGTGGTGGCCATTTGGTAGATGATGGACTATGACAATATTACCAATTCCCTTGCTGAAAAGCCATATGAGGAAAACAGAAGTAAATGCTTTTGTTTTCCAGATATATTTTTTTTTATTATGTTATTCTTTAATGGGACTTAAAATTAAATATTAGGAAATTTTATGTTAACCTTGTCTATACAGCCTGTACAATTCATTGCTAAAGTTTTTGGCAAATTCACTACTGGTTTATAAATACCCAGCTCCTAGATGAAATATGCCTTAGCTTGGAGAAGATGGTGCAAGAAACAAAGGCTGTAAGTTCTGTAGGCAGAACCCGGTGCAATGACTGCCTTGGGATATTGCAGATGAAGAACAGGCAATGACAACACCAATTGTCAATACTACCAGACTCAGGGAGTTCAAAATGAGTGTGTCTGCTGCTTAAATAGGATAGTCATTGCCTAGGACAAGGATTGACTGAACTCTCTAGAGAAGGCAAGACTGACTTCAGATATTCCAATCAGCTTGACTGTTTCAGGCCCTGTGTTCATCTCAGCCCAATTGCTTTCAGCACTCCCAGGCTGCAGCAATACTGTAGCTCTTCCCTGATTCTGTAAGTCTGTGCATGTGTGATGCTTGCACAAGTGCCTGTTTGAATCTCAAGTCAGGTTTATCAGAATATACCTGGTGCACCTCTGGATTCATGGGTATAATCCCAGATAAAGAGTTGAATGCACAAATTATCTCCTTATTTGCATTACATATAGGCATAGGTGGATGGAGGTGGATGGCAGGCAACACTGCAAAGTATGAATATGAGACTCTCAGAAACTACCCTGGTGTTCTTGGATAGTAGCTGATTTTGTTCTTTGGAGCTACATATGACCACATACTTAGAATTCTTAAATAAATCTGACGATTAAATGGCAATTGACTTCAGAGGCAAGTGAAATAATTCTCAGTACCCTTCTGTTCTGCTCTGTGCTTTATAAAATGCTCCCATGGCATAGTTCAGACCCTGGAGAGATGCAATGGACATGACAAGTAGCTCATGGTGAACAATGGTTCAGGTGGAGTTGAGATTGAATTGAATGCCTTTCAGGGTCACTGAGGTTCAGGCTATATGGAAAACACCTTGTTCATCGTACCTCTGGAATTATAATAGGAATGTACAGAGGTGGAGAAGTTACTTACAAAGCAAACAGATAGAGTGTCTAATTATTAAACCTCTTGCTGAATAGGAAGAAAAGAACATCAAAGACACACTCTGGAAGTTCTTTTTACTACTAAAAGCATACGGTTCTTTGCATCACTGCTGGCTGAGGCAGCATTAGAAAAAATGTAGATAGAAAGAAGAACAGAACAACTACAAAAAAAATAAAGAGTCTGCATTTTCTTTGATTTACATGCTTTATGGTCCATAGAGGACACAGCACTGTCTCCAGAACCATCAGACAAATTTCTTAATTCCCATCCCATGCATCAGGATAAGGAAGTGTCAGTAAAATGTGAGCAGGGAAAAATTATAACCAGAACATATCTTTACCCATGAGCAGGGCATGGTTTACCACCAAGGAGCACTGATGCCTTTATAAGAGTTATCATTCTCTGCACAGTCAACAGTAGAGTACATTTACTGGGCTGAAGCAGTGCTTAACACATGCCATCAATACTGTTCAGGTAGCAGAGCATGGCTTCAGCAGCTGTTGCTCTGCATTTTTCTGCCAGAATCATAGGACTGTGAAGGTAGATGGCCACCTCCACCCTTGTGTTGTCAGGGGATGTCTCATCTTTTTAATTGATTAAGTTTCAGCTCGTCATGCTTAATTTTAGGCAGCTAAATAACATGCCTAAGAGTCCCCATATAACTGGAGTCTCTGGGTCTCTGACAATATCTATCCTGCCCTAGTGGCGATAGAAGAAGAGTAGTGTGAATATGGTCTCAATGTAAAAACTTTATTTTAGATCCCTTACAGCAAAATTCCTGCTCTGTTTTACTTCAGGACACCACCTTGTCAAAAGTTTCTCTGATATCCTACTCCTGCTCTTACTTTCTTACTCTTAAAAGAGCAGTTCCTCTGTCTGAAGTCTTTCGCTCTAAAAGATAATAGAAAAGTTGCAATAACACTTTGAAGTTAAGAAAGACGTATTCTCCATCTAAAGAGAATCAAAAGGATCTTTGATCATAATTATTATTATTATTGCTATTTAGAAAATCTCTGCTACAGCTGTATTTTGGCACCACATAACAAAGTTTACAGTCTGTGCTTGCCTCGTTCCTGGGAACCCAAGGTGCTCTTTCACCAAGTCCGCTGTAGCACAGTAAGAGCATCTCATCTTAGTTAAAGCAACCTCATCTCACAGACAAAATGGCTTGAGGCACTACACAGACAATCTTTTGAAAGTATTTTACCTACAACATTATGTACAACACAAGAAAAAGGTCCTTAATAGATTGTTGGTTTTTGGCTTTTAGTGTGACATTTTCATTTGAAAAGCATTAAAATATTCCCATTGCAATATTCTGAGAGCATGCAATGCAATTAATGTTGTAGCTATGCCTCTGAACAGGAAGAAAATACTTATTTTATAGAATATAGTAAATAAATATTGTGAGAAAGGCAAAATTATATCAGTAAATTTTGGAGGAAATTCAATACTATTCCATCTGGACTTGAAGATATACTGAAATGAGATCATCAATTACTGTCTGTTTCCTCATGATGTAATGTTTTATTTAAATTGTTTCTGATTTCTTCTGACAGTTTAGACAAATTTAACTTTCATAAAAAGGACTTTTACTGCTTTGAGCTTTTTTCCCTCAGTATATAATTTTTAATAGAATTTTTGAGGCATCCTCTAGTCTCTATTGATGATTTCCTATTTTATCTCTCTCTGATGTGGAAGAATGACTAATATGCACCTCAAACCTTTACTTTGTTAAGCTGTGATTAAATATAGTATTAACAACCTAGATTGTAAAAAATTCAGGAAGTCTTTTTAGATACTTCTATTTATCTGCACACAAATCTCTACCCAAATTCCTCCTTCACCTCCCTGCCAAGGAAAACAAATTACTGTTTTGTTTCCCAAGTCTAGAAATAAAGGATAACTCTATCAGTTATCATCACCAAACTCTCCTAATTTGGCTTGCTTATAAAGTAAGTTGAACATCCATTTGGAGTCACTTTCTCTGATACCCAAGCTTGGATAGTGTCCATAAGCCCTGTGGTGCCTCCCAAAGAGGAAAGATCTCTGTGCTGGAATAAGAAAAATCATCATTGTCATCAATCATCATCACCATCATCATCACAAAATTGTTTTTCTAATGAGAAAAAGTGATTGAAATGCAGGAATTTCTATGCAGAAAGCCACATGAAGGAAGACCCAGGACAAGTAAGGTTTATATTGTTTTCCTGTCAGCATCAAAATATCACTTTAAAAACAAATTTTTTCACAGAATGAGAACAAGGCACCCATGAGTGAATGTAAGAAACTGCCTTCCAATAGCTTATATTCCAGTAAAGGCCAGATATCAGGGCTATTAAAGGCATATTTATCAGGCACTTTGGTACACAGCATGAAACCACTATCCCAACGTACTGCAGAATAGTTGAATAAAACTTCACTGGAGAAGACTCTGGAATGATAGGAACAAAAGACAAATTATAAAATTATATTAATAAAAAACCTGCTGGAATCATCTATGAACTTCTCTCCTGATACAGAAGCAAGAACACAAGCACAAAAAAAATGGAAGGTAGTTGAAATAAAAGCAACATAAACTAGTGATACAGAGAATCTCTTTATGGTCCAATGGACTCTGGCACCCATTGAATCACAACTTTTACTTACAATAAAATCATGAAGCTTCAACACCCTGATTTGCAGTGGGATAGGCATTGATCTTTAACAATTTTCTTAGATGCTAGCTGGAATTAGGGCTGCAGCATACTCGCATACATGCCCTCTAGAATTACCAAAATTTGCTGCTCTTTTCATACTTCTATATCACTTTTCATGTACCCTTTCACAAAATAGCCTTGGTCTTCTGATCCACTTCTCCTGATCTGCATATAATAAAAGTCAGGAATAAAAACTACACCAATCAGTTCTTCTCAGCCTAGGAGGAAAACCGAATCACAAATTTCTATCTCTGAAATTGCTAGGCAGAGATCAATGCCACTCTTTTAACCATCTCTGTTTTTCTAGACTTGGCAGCTCTGGAAATATAAGAGGGAAACACTTGGTAAAAAAGCAGGATATATATTGATTTTCACTTACTACTGTCTGTCTATCACTCATTCACAGAGTTACCAAATTACCAATCAGTTCTCCGCATCCTGACCTGCCTCATGAGTTCTCCATCCCTAGACAGACTTCTATGCACTCTTGCTTGTATAAGCTGAAGATGTTTATTGTAATTTTTGAGGCTTGAAAGAGATTGTTTAGAAGACCCTCAGACTTACGATGTTACTGACAGGAGAGCTCCCGGTCTCAAAAGTCAATTTAATCACAACTGAGGTATTCCTCAGCAGGAAGGTCCTCGGAAGAGGAGATGAAGAAAGTAGATGGATGCTTCCTTTTGGAAGCATAGAGGGGAGAAATGTTTGGCATCTGGCACCAATGGCCAGCCAGGATAGAGTGCTGGCATTGGTAGCCCTCCGAGGCTGGTGTGTGAGCGGAGCTGGATCTGGGCAGACCACAAGGACTTCCAGGAAAGGCCCTGCAGGTATCACAAAAGAATTCAGAGCACTGACATGTTTAACCAGCACAACTCTGTATACATGTTACCCAGGAGGTCAAATCATCTCAAAATCAGCATAATGCAGGTTTTAGGATTTTATTTCAGACCTGTTTAACTCTGTAAAATGGTAATGGAGATTGCTGTTACTAAACATGATGGCTACTGCAATAATGCTACCTGTACCCCCTCCTTCCACTCTGAAAGTTTTGGAAAGTTCCACTCAGCAGGTTGCAGGAGAGTTAGGAAATGAAGAAAGAAGTGAGCAATAATGACTGACCCCCTAACAGACACTGACATATCTGAGAGAAGATGTTTCCTGGTTAGAGATCTTCTGCACATCCTACTTTTGTTTTCTAATTCAGACTTAATTGTAACCAGTATCTATATTGATTTTTTTTTAATGACAAATTGATGTACAGTGTAAGAAATCTCTGTCACTGAAACTGTCTCGCTCTCTTCTTACTCTCCTTGTTTTGTCAACCAATCCAGCATTTTGTTGGTGAAGTATACAGGCAAAGGTTTATAAACACAATAAGCACATTTAAATACTCACAGATGTTGGAAAACATTGATATTAGTTCCCTTGCTCACTCAGCAAACCAAATATGTGTAAATACCCACAGATGTCAGTGTGTTACAAGTCCTCAATCCATATCAGCAAATAAAACTAAAGGAGTTGCTTTGGAATGATTGTTTCCATATAATTAGTGCCTCTGTCATGCTTTCAATAACTCTCCTCAAATAAGAAAGCCACAATACACAAGCTCATCTATCAGTCCACTACTGGCTTCTCTCTTAACTTGTGCATTATGGCTGTACAACCTTCGCAGGTATGTTTGCACTGAAATAGATGTTGACTTATTAAAGAAGGTTTGTAAATTAACTCCAAACATTCTTCCAGTGGTAATTGTCATTATTGTTGTATGCTCTTCATCTAGTGAATTTATTCAATTTGCCACTAGAGCAACTTACCTCAGGAACTTGAGGAGTAACCAATTATTGTAATGCCCAATTGTTAGTTCATATGTGGTTTTAGTACACTAAAATTAAGGTGACAAAAAACCCCCACAGATAAAATGGGTTTATGGGTATCAAGATAATTGTGAAAGTACATAGACAGCATATTCAAAAGAGGAAATTCAATGCCTTTCAGTATATGCATGTCTGAATGGAGCTATTAAGAAATCGTGAGTGTATTTATTGTGTGTGTGGACAGGGAAGGTAAAGAGACAAGAAGACCATTAGAGGTTATTTGGAAGTTAAATTAATCATACCTTTTATCCCTGGGGGTATTTAAAAGATTCACAGACACGGCCCTCAAGGACACAGTTTAGTGGCGGACTTGGCAGTTCTGGATTACCAGCTGGACGTGATGATTTTAAAAGTCTTTTCCAACCTAAATTATTCTGATTTTATCAAATTTGCATAGGCATGTAGTTTAGGTTTTCTGTAATAAAATAAAATGAGTAAATAATAAGATTGATGTTTTACACATTAATTTCAAAATATTAAAGCATTTTTCATCTGAGGAATATCAACACCTTGAATGAGCAAATCAAATGGATATATTCCACTACCAAGCAGAGCTTCAGAGGTTTTCTAATGAATATGTAATGCCTACATTAACATTTTTATTAGGCATAAATCATCATTTTTCATATACATAAACACAGTGGACCATGCATGAAATTACTGCTTTTCAAGACAGTGAATTGTGTTTCCCGTTGCAAAGACTTGTAAACCATTGCTCAACTTGTTGGGGGTTAGGTGTCCTTTTCTTTGTTTCTCAGACTGGAATTTTTCCCATTTAGCTGAGAGAAAAGCCTTAACGGTTGGTACATCTTCGGTGCTTAAAAAGACAAAGAATGGGTCCGGGGGGCACCTGGGGAGGGGAGTGGGGCTATTTGGGTCCTTCTGCAGGAGAACAGGACAGACACTCTTGGAGCTGTTTCTGCTGGGAGAGGAGGTTTTTGCCGTCATCCAGATGGAGTGGCTGTTTCTTCTGCTTCTTCTTCTTTTTCTTCTCCGTTTGTGGCCCTCGCATCCCCCTGTCCTGCCCAGCTGCCACCGCGGAGCTGCTGATCCATCTCATCCACCGGCCCGGGACTCTCTGCTCATCCCTGCCATTCCAGCGAGGGGTTTTCCTCAGAGCCCTGGAGGAACTCCGAGACTAAGTGCCAGCTGAGGGGTTTGTGAGGCACCGCCTCTCTTCCACTTTTTCTTGTCTCGGCCGAGACGGGGTCCCTGTTCTGTTCCGTTGTTAATACTGTAGTTATTGTTGTTGGTTTACCTTAATATATATATATATCTTAGTAAAGAACTGTTATTCCTATTCCCATATCTCTGCCTGAGAACTCCGTGTTTTCGAGATATAATAATTTGGAGGGAAAGGATGGGGGTAACATTTTTTTTTTCTTCATTTCAAGGAAGGTTCCTGCCTTCCTGGACAGATACCTGTCTTACAAACTGGGACAAAACTGCTGTGCGGTTTCCACTAACAAGGTACTTTGGGATGTCTTTTCTCTTGTGTTGTTCAGGAAATATATGACATTGACAGAACCACAATTTTTTTATAATTCATATGTTTAACTAACAAAACACAACTAATGGTGTAATCGAGCCTGGAGGAACTATGATGCTCCAATTCAACAGTTTGCTTCCTTCTTAAGAAATATAAAAAAAATTAGAATATTGTCTCCTCCACAGTATATAGAAGCTTAAAATTTCTTCCTGATATTTTAAATACTTTACAGAGCAGCCTGCCAGAATGGAGCTGTTGTTTAGTTTTAGTAAAATTTTATTACTAATTCTGTGCAATTCATGTACTGAAATTGAATGAGTCAAATTTGAATGAGTCAAAAGAAGACATTTGTAACCACATGAACATCTTGTTTGCAGGTTGTCTTCTATGATAGGTTGGAGTCCAAAGCGGAGTCTGAGTTAAGTATTTTCACTTACTCAGGATTCAACTAATCCCCCATTAACCCAGGCAGTAATTAAGCAAGACATAGTGTCATCTGAAACACTGTCACTGCAAAAGATCTTCTGGATCATCTGCCCTAGAGATGAGTGAGAGTGAGGCTGACATGACCTGGCTCCCCAGGTGTCTTGACACCTGCTCCAACCCTATGTTGTTTCGCTCCCTGGTCCCTCTTGCTTGCAGCTTTCTCACTCGCTTCCTCCAGCACACTGCCTTCTCACCTCTCACCAGCATCCAAATGTGAAAAAGCTCCTCCAGGCAGAGCTGAAGACATGGGTGCAGATTCCAGTGTGGAAGAAAGACCCGGTGGGCAATGGAGGGAATGACAGCAGCTCTGCAGCGAGCACCTGTCCCTGCCAGCGGCTGGCAAGGGGACACATGGAGTGGCCCATGCTGTCGCTAGTGGACACAAAACAGAAGAGTGGACTCAAATCACAACAGCAAGGTTTGATCCCAATGAGGCAGAAGCTTTTATTTTGGGGTTTGTAAACCTTTCTGTATGGTATTCTGATACAAGCTAATACGATTGGCCAAAGGAACCACCTCTCTGGTCCCACTGGTGGAACAAGAGAGAAACACATTCAGAACTTCTGTGTGACATCATTTCTAGAATCAAAGCTTATTTATAAAAAACAGTCCTTGAAAGAGGATGTTTCCCAAAGACTTTCCCTTGTNAGAGTGGACTCAAATCACAACAGCAAGGTTTGATCCCAATGAGGCAGAAGCTTTTATTTTGGGGTTTGTAAACCTTTCTGTATGGTATTCTGATACAAGCTAATACGATTGGCCAAAGGAACCACCTCTCTGGTCCCACTGGTGGAACAAGAGAGAAACACATTCAGAACTTCTGTGTGACATCATTTCTAGAACCAAAGCTTATTTATAAAAAACAGTCCTTGAAAGAGGATGTTTCCCAAAGACTTTCCCTTGTGAACAGACCAGCCACTGACAGGCTGAAAACTCTCTCAGGTTCAGAAAATCATGTCCACACCATGCTGCTCAGCTAAAAATCCGTTTTAATACCTGCTGGGATAGTGATGAAAACAGAGGAGAAGAAAATTAAAACTGTGGACATCTGTACTAGTTTGAGAACAAAACCAGTGAGAAACTCCAAGTCAGAAATACAATTTATTAGGAAATAGGAAGAAAAGAAAGAAAGCTACTGACAAAGTCAGAATACAACCTGATAGCCTGTTGGTCAGGGTGTTGGCAGTAGTCCGGTGGTACTAGATGAGCCTGGTCTTCCTCTGAGAGTCCGGTGAAGAAAGGCACCTTGGTGCCCCAATTCTCTGGTTTTTATCCAGGTAGAGGGGCTTGGCTCCTCCCCCCTGGATGGAGCATTTTCCAATGGGATGATAAGCTTATCAGTGGACTCAATGGCCCATCAGCTTCTCCCCTTGGATGGAGCATTTTCCAATGGGATGATGTAAGCTTATCAGTGGACTCAATGGCCCATCAGCAGAAAACCCCTCCCTAGAGGGAGGATGGGTCGTGGGAGAAATAAGGAAATGGTCCTGCTGATTTCTTATCAGCTGGCTTGTCAACACAAGATTGCATCACTTCCCCTCATTCCAGTTCCAACAGATGGTGATAGAATAACACACTTTTGATTACATTTTGTACTGTAACCCATGACAACATCTGAATGAGTAAATCTCAGAGATGGGCTCTTTTAAAACCAGTAAAGAGCCTTTGGTGAGCTTAGTGGTACCTGTAAAATAAGTGCTATCAGGTTGATCAGTAAGTCCTGATTCTGAAAGATTTTGTTAACTGCAAATCTACTATCGCTGAATCTATTGTAAAGGTTAATTTCACAACCACCCACCGCCTGACAAGTGTAATAAATTCGTATTAAAAAATTATTTGAGGCACTATCTGGGTTTCAACACCTACATTCTACCCTCAGGGTAGGAGATCCCAAGCTTGGGACCACAATTGTATTGCTACTATAAAATAGTTTGATTGTGTGTCTTAACAAACAAAATTTACAGGTACTGCATGGAAAAAGAACTTAATCATGTGTTAACACTATTGGTTTTTAAATAACACTGTACTAAACATTCAGAGAATGGTAAAAATAAGTTAAACAAAACATAAACTTAACATTGGATTTAGGGCCACTATAAAATATAATAACTAGCATTCAGTCCTATTCAGTCTTATTCAATCAATCACTTGATCAAGTAATTTTTGATCCAGAATATTTATGCATGAGCTATAAGTATCAGTCAGGTCAGATAGATTCCCCATTGTTTGCAGTACAATTTGACCTCACTAAACAGTTCCTCCCACAACACAGGAGAAGTGTAGAAACATTTTTACACAGTTGTTTTGTGTATTTCTGAGTTTATCAAAGTGGTGTGGCTTTTTTGTTAGTGCTTCCTGTGACTTCTACACTCTGAAAAGCTGTAAGACACAGATAATAAGCTCTGAGAGACTGACCATGATTGTTGAAGGTGGTCTAAACAAATCTGAAAATTATCTGTGTAAAAGGATACACCCACAAACTGGACCTGTAAAACCAGACTTTACTATCAGTATTGAGTGAAGAGTAGCATTTTTTATTACGTTGTGCCTATAATAATAGATGATAAAACTTAATTTTGAAGGATGGTAATTTGAGCCATGAAGACCCACCAGTACCATTTCCCCTACTTGGCCTTAGACAGCTATTAGCCTATTTGGATTTCCTTATGAGTCACCTGATTGCTCAGGAAGGATGTACAGAAAAGCAGTTCAAGAAATTCTAGATTTTGGCAGAAGAAATCAAACAAAAAAACTCAAACATTTTTGACTGGATATTATTCTTGTAAATGCCCTATTTAACATGCAGACATTGTGGTATTCCAAATGAGCCAGAGACAGGTTTCTGATGTGTAAGTAATCAGCCAATATCCACCATCAGAGAATATTGTATTTCACAAGTGGGAAAAACTCCCAGACGAAAATAATGAGAAAACCTGAAGGGGTAAAAACTGAATTAAAAGTCAAAGAATCCCTGGAAAAACAAATATTAGCTTGAATGTTTTGCTAATTTTTTCTTCTTTAACGCAAAATTTTTGGATGAAGGTAAACACATATGACTGAGAAATAGCTGTTACCTAGAACATGAAATGGCTCTCATGGTGAGGGTATTGTCGAACTCCTTAGATTATATCACAACACTAAGCAAATAATGCTAAAGTCTGGCTGCTGAAACCCATAGAATACAGTGAATAAATAATGGAAAATCTCACTTGAAAAGCCCTAACCATTTTTATATACTTTTATTTTTAAGCGTGATGGTGCTAGGGCCACCAGTGTTCACTATTTCTACAATGTAATACAACATGCTTTCTAGGTGTTGAAAAATATTTAGAGTATCAATTTTTAATATCTTAAACAGTGTACTAACATTGGTCATGATGGCTTTTTTTTGTCTTTTTTTCTTTTCTACTGTGACCAAAGTAAAATTGTATGATCTTATCTATATTTTATGTAGGTTTTTGACACCTAGTTATCTCTGTACAAACACAGATTGCATAAAAAAACTGTTTATCTAGAGGGTTATACTGTATTTCCCAGGTATTTGTAACATTTTAATACATTTATTTTATTGTGTTTTGTTTGGTTAGTGAATTTTAGATTGTTCATTTTTATTTTTGCGGTTCCGTGTGTGTATCTGTGCTTACATTTATTTCCTGATTTTAGTAACACTAAAATAGTTTCATCTATTTCTCACAACATTTTTGGTGGAAGGCTCAAAAGAAGTACTTTTACTAATTCTGAAAAGTTTCCAATCAAAGATCCATAAGCAACCAAACAGGCTCGGAACTACATATCAACAGCTCAGAGTGCAAGGCCATCTGAAAAGGTTGTCTGAAATCCCTTCAGCCAGAAAAACTGGCATAGGTTAACAAAATGTGCATAGCAGTTATGATTTCAGTCTTTCCAAAACATGCATTATTGATTATTTTAAAAAAACTAATAAAATGCACAATGTCTGGTTTGCCTACCTTTATTCCATGGACAATAGTGTTGTTCTCCAGAGAAATAGCTTATGAGCACACTGGTTAGCACAGCAAGGATTTGTAATTGTCAGATCACTTCATGCCATCAGCATGCACTGAAGGTAATTAATATCTAATCATTCATTAGGAGCACACAGAGCCAAAAATACCTACGACTTGCTTTTAAATGTATTGGCACAAAGCTTATGGAAAGCTGTGTGGCTCTATGGAAAACAGCTTACAAATCTAGTAAATAGGTTGTAGGGCTGCCATTATAGAACATTTTGTATCTTTATATGTGTACATCCTGTTAGGAGCATGTAGTCTGCAGCACAATAAGCCATCACACTGATAAAACCAAAGATCTAAGGGACTGATTATGGAGCATATCCCAGAAAGGAAACCTCAATCTTAAAAGCTTGTACTGGCTGCTGCCAGACGTTATCCTTCACTGTTTCGGTTCACAGTTTCAGTCTTTATGATCTCCTCGCTTCTACACATGGGATTTAATACACTCATAACTTCCCATTTATACATACCAGAATCTAAGACCATTCAAAACACAATGAACAGTGATCTGCACATCTCAGTGGGCTGACCGTGACTGTATTGCTGTTAGTGAGAACATTGAGGGGTAGGTTTTCCTCGAACATACAATCCCTTTGGTGATATTTCTAGTGTCTTTGCATTGGATCTCTGATGCTGGAAGTCCACTGAGAGTAGTATGAAAATTTCCCACAACTGACCCACCTGAGACTGCCAGGGTGCATATGTGAAAAATGCATCAGTCATAGTCAGTGCCATAGCAAAACAAGATGATTCCAAGCATGGACTACTTCTGTGACCATGTCTCTAGGAAGGGAACATGCAGAAGAATCCTGACCTGGACCAGAAACATGGACTGCAGCTGTGTTGCATGTTTATGTCCCTGCAGAATGGAGAAGCAAGCTCATTTTCACAACAAAGCATACACACGTGCTTACTTTGAAAACAAAGCCATTGACTACACCTATTCTATATTTCTATAATATTTGTATATTGAGACTGGTTTGACCTTTACTATATGACTGTCAGTGATATTATATTTGGCTTCTCAGTGCTAGGAGCCCAGTGCAGGACTGTGCCTTTGTGCTTTACTATCAGCATTGTGGTAAATCAACACTGACACTTAAAGGGCATTGGGATGTATGTATGCAGGAGGTCAGATCCATAATTTTTTGAGAATGCTTTTCCATGTTGGGAAAAGTTATATTAAAGTTATATATAGTAATTTTCTGGAGTGAAAACTAAATTAAAATTTGAGTTCAAAATTATTTGGGTTCCTAAAAGGAGAGCCATTGTAAGTAATGGAATCTCTGTATGGTAACTATGTGATTACAGGTGATAAAGCTGTTTTCAGCTAAAATGTACTGTCATTGCTGTTGAGAACATCTGCATGAACACTATTTACCATGCCCTGTATTGCCTAGAGAATGGACCCAGTCTCAGACTGTGCATCCATTCTACTTAGTCCTGAGGCAAGTGAAATTTGAAGCCTAACACCTTTTTCAGGAGTGGACGAATCACCTAAGAGTTCATGCATGACTTTGTGCTCCCACTGCAACATCTCTGTCTCATTAAATGCAAGATGTAAGAATGGAGTATGGGAAAATCAGTCAGAGAAAACCCTGATGTTTCTCTTTTGATTTTATTTCAATGTACCTAATATTTAGTCAGTTTTCATGACACAAATTGTGTTCAGGAATCTGACATCACAGCTGGTAGGCTACAGAACCCTAATGAGAGTGGTAACTCCCTACCTTAGTGTGCTGCTCTTATGGGGGAAAGAGGGTGCCACAGCAGGAAGTAATCTCAGCCTTTTTTAAAATCTTGCATTTTCCAAAGCTGTAAAATGTTGAACAACTCGTTCTCTGCTTCAACTGAGCCTTGTCTTGCTTTTGTCTGTGAGTTTAGATAGTTCATCACTTTTGCTCACTAACTGCTCTCAGGCATCATGCACAGTCTCCTAAGTTATCTAAGTTCCATTCTTTTTGCACCTGGATGGCTCCTAGTTTATTCTCACCTATTTGTGTGTTAAAACTGGAACTGATCTACCACTTCCTTCTCAGAAATGTTGCATTCCTGTGGTCACCAAAAGCTGATTCTTACTTGCATCTTTTTTGTTTCTCATGTCCCCCAGGTCCATTATGTGACATAAATGAAGTTCATTACTAAATGAATAGCAAGTAGTTATTTAGCTACATGATTCTCACTAAGATCATTCATCTGGAGCTGGAAAACCTTATGTACTGGAGCTTATGTAAGTGTCCAACTGTGGAAGGGTAGTCTTCATGCAAGAAAACTAACTGCAGAATCCCCTGAACTACAGCCAAACTTCCTTAGAAAAACAGAAGATTTTGAAGGCAGGAAGAGGAAAGGAACAGGGCTGGACAGGTATACTTCTGTTAGAAAAATATTTCCATAGAAGGGCCCTGAAATTCCTTTAATTCATTTGAGTGTTGCATTTGTCGCTCTCACATGTAGGCTCTAAGGGAATAAATAAAGGCTTAGAGGTAATAAATGACAGCACCTAGACATTATACAAAGACAATAGAAAATTACTTTTTCTACTCTGAGTAAGGTTGCTTTTAACTCCTAACCTTAATATTATGGCAACTTGTCCTGAGCCATGTGTTTCTGTTTGTTTCTGTGTAGGGATATTACTTTTAGATAGTGTATAGTTAAGTACTGCAACTTAGGCAACTGACAATACTAATGACTCTCTGCAATCAAACTTGACTTATGCAAAGAGCACGAGAAGGCTTCTTTTGGACTAAATATGGACTAAATATGGCCTACACAGTGATATGCACTACAAGAACAGTTGTTTAACAGAGTCACACCTGGTTCGACAGCAAAGTCAGTTACTCCTCCATCAGCACCTCATACATTCTGGTAAAGGAAGGTGGTGGTAGTTTAGCTCCCACTGCCAGGCAATGTGCTGACCTCCAGCTGTGCTAAATTACACCAAATAGAAGTGCCAGCACAGTGATCAGCTGCAGGGCTCAGGAAGTCCTCATGAACCTCTAATGAGGAGCTGAGGTTGTTTAGCCTGGAAAAGAGGAGGAAGAAGAGAGACCTTATCACTCTCCACAACTATCAGAAAGATGGTTGCAGTCAGTGGGTGTCAATCTCTTCTCCCAGGTACCAAGTGACAGGATAAGAGGAAATGTCCTTAAGTTACATCAGGGAAGACTTAGATTTAAAATTAGGAAAAAATTCTTTATGGAAAGGATTGTAAAGCATTGGAACAGTCTGCCCAGGGGAGATGTGAAGTGATCATCCCTGGAAATGCTCAGAAAATGTGTGGATATGGCAACATTATTATTATTATGTGTATATGGTATGGTTTAGCCGTGAATGTGGTGGAGGTGGTGTTAAATTGATGGTTGGACTTGACAATCTTAAAGGTATTTTTTCAACCTTAACAGTTCTACCAAAACAATTGTAATTAGTGGTCCTTTACATGGTTTCTCTGCATTTTTCTTGCATTCTACTTTCATTTCTGTTAAATTTCTCTCCACAATTTCATTTTGCTCACCAAAAATTAGCTTTTTTCCCCCATGTATTGAAAGAGATTATATCTCTTTAACCAGTTTTATACTATTTTCAATGGGAATTTTTCCTTAGAAAACAAATTAATTTACAGTGCAGATCATAGCCACCCAATCACTCAAAAAATGGAAAGTTATGGAAAGTTACCAGGGCTGTTCAGAGGATACCAATTAACTAAAAGTGCTCTTCACAGGAGGTCCTATGATCACTGGGGCAGGCTGCTAAAAAGCAACCACTGTGCAAAGAATTCAGGGACTGAAAGAGGAAGCTTAAGTCTTCCAATTTTCAGCCAAGAAATATTTGCTCTTCAAAGACATTTCTTTGCAATTTGTATCACATAAGCTCCAGGTGATAGTGCACAATAAGTGCACAAAAGCTTTTAACATATAAATTTAACATTAAATGTACTAGTTAATCTTTCTTACTCTCTCTTTTGTAATCGGTATAACTGGGTAAAAAAATACGTAGCAGACCTAAAATATAGTTGAAGATCATAGAGTTTGCACAATTTTCTTCAAAATAAATATGTTGGATCACATGGATTTTTTCCAAATAGCATACGCTTATGTGTGCATTTATGGAAACAAGACACTTCTACCTTGTTTTCAATATTAGTCTATTTAGTATAAGAATTTGGCAAAATTCTAGTCATATTTAGGAAAGATAACTTATAAATAATTGGATGTCTTTTTCTCCTTCTTTCCTGCAAAACACTTTAAAAAACTTTCTATTCAAGGTGCAGAAATATTGTCTTTAATTACTGACACCAGTATTATCTGTTCAGGCCAGAGGGAATTTGGTCATTAGAGATCAAGGCACATATATTTCTTCTAATTCCTCATCAAAATATGAAAAAAAAAAAAATTCCAATCCTGGGATCATTACTCTTACGTTGAAACATCCTGAATCCTGAGTGTAGTGATTAATGGTCGAGAAATCTGCAAACCAAAAAGCTACGCTGAATGGAAGCCAAAAGGCATTTCACTCCCAGAAGGCAATTAATAGATGGCAAGAATACTGTTAGTTTGTACGGTAATGTTTAACTGTTAGTGATGTCACAGAGTGGGGTAAATGGTAGAACTGCATTAATGGTCCCCAGAACCCAAATCTCAGCACTGATTAAACCTGAGAAGCAGACTAATGAAGAGGCATTTATACTTTCAGTCTGTGCCATAAATAACTATAAATCATTAAAGTCAGCTAATAAGGAGCCAGAAGATGTTGCCTTAACTGTACAAACACATTTTAGAGACATTTAGAGATTTTTTTATTAAATGACGCATTAAAAATCACACAGAGGAACTACTCAAGCCTGTCATCAGCATTTCTTCTGGGAAACTATCATGCACACTGCAAAGAACAAAGTTCTTCAAGCACAGAAGTTTAACAGAACATATGTTCTTTTAGTAAATGGCACACTTTTAAGTAGGTAGAAAACTCAACAGTAAACATGACCTTTGGCTAAAAAGAACCTTTCAAGTTTAGCTGGGTTTGTTTGGGTTTTTTTTACCAAATTGGCAAAGAGATGGTTAAAGTGCACCCTATTGGACACATTATTCCTTGGTTATACTTACTTTTAAGCCATAGATAGCATTTTCACTCATAGGAAAGAGGCTGGGTTTTAAACTCTTTCAAAACAAGAATTAGCCTCAAAAATTCCTGAGGCTTAGAGCAGCGATTTTGCACTGACAAAGCCTCCCAAAAGGCTTTCCTACTCCACTGCTGCAATATTTGCAGTGGCCATGACCAAAATAAATCTAGCAATAAATTCCAGAACCGATTCCTAAGTAGGATGTTGCATTCACTCTATTTTTATCAATGTAAAGTTTTGAAGCTAATATTCATTCTGGAACAAGTTGCATTAGAGTAAGAGCTGTTATTTATCTCAAATTATTTTTAATAAATTACAGTTTCAGTGAAGAGTCACAACTATTGTTAAAAAAACACCTCAGTGATTAATTAAACAAGAATATAATTTTTCATTGATTTATAAGTAGCCACTGCATATTTTGCACAAATATATCCAAATATGAGTGCCATTAATAGAATTTTATTTGCAGGCAAGCAACTCAAAGAAAAAAGTTGACTTCCACAAATAATTGTGAATTTAATTCCATAATTAGATATTAATTTAATTTTTGCTTTGCTTATATATAAATAAATATTATTTCAACATCTTTCATCTCATAAGGGAGGACTTCTAAAACACAACACTTTATTTTATACTTAGTGTAATTTTTCCTAATTTAGTATTCCTAGGGAAAAATCTTTAAAGAGCCAACCTGAACTTGATGTAGCTAATAAATGTACTATCATTCCTTTTAGGCAGAGTCTTATTCCTAAACAGTTTTTCCATGGAGAGTAGACCAAAACCACTGAGACTATATCCATCAGTCATTGTGACTTTTGGAGCAGACAAGGGCTGAATAAAACTGTTCCACATGATGAAGCTGTTTATAAAATACAAGTGAGGGTGAGACTGATTATTGAGGTAGACATTGGAGAAATTAGAAGTGTGTAATTTATGGAGAATTTTATGAGCATAAACCAAAAATTTGTCAGGACAGAGAAAAGAAGAGTCCCTGACATAAAATATAGCTTAAGGAGTAGCAGACACAGTACCTTGCCTGACTGACTTGCACACCTCTAGACTGCATCTTGATATCAGGTCAGGAGCAGGGACAGAACAACTACAGTTTTAAATTATTTGTGCCCATCAGCCACTTTGAATAACTTGGTTCCATCAAACTAAGTGCTGCACCAGAAATATTTCTCTCCACAAGCAATAAGGATGTTGTGTTCCTCATGTGCTCACACCCCAGGAACACGTCTCCACAGAGCATCCACAAACCTGTCAGGCAAGAAAGGAATATCCACCTGCTAAGGACACAAATGATTGTGTAGAGAGGCTGGCCCTCCCAGATGTCATTAGCCTTCACACAAAGCTACTCTAAGGAAAGGAGGGTTTCCAGTATTTTTGCCATTTGGTGGATGTACATTGACATGCCAATAATGAAAGCCAAGAAGGCATTCCAACATGTGTCCATCCTCTATAATTCAGAGCCATTTGCTTCAAGCTTTTACAGAGGGAACTGGTACAATTGATGATAGGAGACAAAGTTTGCATGCTACCTGGTGTAAGAATTAGACGTCTGCTGGGAACAATGTCTTTAAGACAGGGCGATGAAAGTCTTTAAGCTGCTTCCCTGAAAAAGGCAATTTGGAATTGACATCAAAAGAGGAGATTATAAGGATATACAAAATCAAGGGGAAAGAAATTATGAAAGGACAGTTTATTGGAGTTTCAATCAGGCTTTTAGAATAAAGTCACAACAGATTGATGTTTTCTACTTATAAAAAAAGAGTCATGTTCCTTTTATGTTGAAAAAAAAGTTAATGTTGTTAATCTCCATGATTCTGTCACACAAAATTTGGTGAGAAGGGCTTGAGAACTTGATATCTGACACGGACTTCTAATTCTCTCTGAAAACTAGTCAAGAATTATTATTGCTGTTCTAAAAGCTGCATTCCAGCTTTCACAGTCCTTGCTTATGAAATGCTATTGCTATCAGACCTTGGTTTAAACCATTATCTAGAATGTAAAATATATGTTGGAATTGGAAGACTGTTTTAAGAGATCACTTTACTTGACCTATCTGGTAAGTGCAAAAAGCTGCCAAGGCAAGATCACAGCTGTATCTAAACGACAAAACTGAAATCTAGGAAGAAAATGAAACTAATTTTCACGCTGTCTTCTGCCTCAGTAGCAAAGCCACGTAAATAACCCTCCGACAAGGTGCCACCGAAAGTTTTAGAAAAATACCAAATTCTTGCTTGAACAGTGTGTCAGAAAACTTTGATTAACTGAACAATATTCTCCTTCCCACCCATATAAATTGCTTTCATATGTATTAAAGAGATAGGCATAGTTCTGATACCACACATAGGAATCTGTCTCAGACCAGAAGAGATCAGAAGCTCTTCTTGTAAAAGGGAAAAGCCAAAGTCAGTGCTATATCCCAGCGCTGTAAGCACTGTCTATTAGTGTTAGAACATACTGTCCAGTAAATTGTCCTGTAATATATTCAAATATCAAAGATCCTTCACCAAAGAAATTTTTATCTTTCACTTATCCATAAGAACCTCTCAGGAAGAGCATCAGACTAACTGGAAAGGGTCATAGTTAATAGCTCAACTGAGGCAGGCAGAATTATAAGGGCAAAATCATTAGACCTATTAAGCAGAAAAAGAGTCAGGAATAATAATTCTCAACATTAGTAGCAATTTACTTATCACGCTATTCTGGAAAATCCCTAAGATTACCACAACTAGTTATGATATCACATTACCCAACTCATTTCAATATGCAGAAAGCAAGACACACATCACTCGTCACTTGCTTTATTTTTTCCCAACAAAAACCAGGGATAACAAATCTCCTGAAGGAACAGGTGGAATTGATGATGCAAACCACTGCTTATGAGAAAGGGTCACATTGCAAACAAGAAGGTCACTGAAAACAATTTGAAACATGGAATGCAATTTTATGGTTGCTGAATTTATATTATTTATAAGTTAGCACAGCAACCTGTTTCATCTGGGATGATATCCAAAAATAGTTCAAATAGAAACAGGCCTTCTGGATAAAAGCAAAAAAGAACAAAAACTAAGTGCAAAGGAGAAAATTATTTTAAAAAAGGTCAAAGTATATGTTTGTGTGTGTGTAGCCAACAATATACCAAGCCTCCTAGTAATTTCCCTGTACATATGAAACCCTTAATCTATATCCATATTAAATATCTTCCAATTTCATTATAATTTTGGCAGTTATTGTGTTGTACTAGAAAGAAAAATCAGTGAATTGTGCACAGCATTTTCTTATCTGTTGGGAGCAGAAACATGCTGTTTGTAGAGCTGTAGAATCTCTTCCTGCCAGCTTAAATGTTACATGCTGCAAATGTAGGGTTAAGCCACTTTATAAAACCTGGTACTTCCTCCCTCTGTTTGTGCTTTAGAAGACAGATCACATTTTACATACTTTGTTCTCATTATGGAGTATTGCTGGAGCTGAGATAATGTGTTTCCCTTTCTTTCAAATTTTGTGATACAGAATGACAGCATTAAAAAAATATCTGCCTTTGGTGATGACGAACACCACTATATTCCGTATTGTTTTAAGTTCAGAATCAAGCTTTCCCTTTTGTGCTAAACCCCAAAGTCTGTTGGTACTTCACAGTCTCAGGTAATCAAGTTTAGTCAGCGTTGGATGGCATAGTGGCATAGTGATAATAGATTATGTGTCACTTTCCTTTATGGGGCAAAAAAAGGGCCAGATGGAGTTTTCTAGAATTTCAGCCAATCTTGAACTATTTCCAAAAAGCACCTGACAACTGCAAATCAAATTTAGCATTGGTGGTGAAAGTGGACTTATTAATTGTGACTGATGTTCAAGAAAAAAATGTATAGACAAATGCCAACACATTTAATTGAATAACACTGACTCCTGGACCAGAAAGCCAACTCTTGCTGGTGGTTTTTTTCTGCTTAAAAAACTGGAATATGACAGCCTTGTTTGAAACAAATGATAACTTTGTTAGTGTAGTATACAATAAGATACAAGTTTTTCATTCTAGTTTCTGATCTGGATAGAAAATGGGAATTATATTAATATCGGGAGATATGCACATATTGCAGAAAATGTTAGATAAAAACATGTTAATATCAGTGTTGCTTCTGCTGACTTTTGTCTTTCATTGCTTCCCATGACAACATACCCATGAAGTCTGGTTGATAATTGCAAGGCTGATACAGAATAGACTGAAAAGAATATGCTTGAAAATATATTTTTCATTCTATTTAAAAAAAGACGGCTAGTTTGGATTACTCACATCAACAATTGACCTTGTATTTGTGCCAGCAATCTGACCAGTGACACTCATCTGTTGGTACCAATCAATGCTGTTACAGACTCACAGAATTTTTTTTATTTTTAATTTTTTTTCTTTTTTTAAACATTTTTTTTAAAACCAAACAGAAACAAACCCAAGAAATTCCCAGCCATACTGATTGTTTACAGAAGAAAGTCAGGCTTCAATGTGATATATCTAGAAGACAGTGTTATGATAGGAGAACCCTGAAAAACACACATATTATCAATATTGCTCTTGGAAAGTGCCTATGCTTTTGGAGACCAACAGCTGCTATGCCAGGGTCCAGCTGCCTTCTGCTCACACTCAAAGAAGCTGTTACATGAGACACTATATTTCAAAGACATAGGTTCCAATATTGCATCCCACGAGCTCAAATTGATTCCATAGAGCTTGGGAAAGGAAATAAAAATGAATATAAGGGTTTCCCACAGCTCAGCCACCTGAGCTGTGAGAATCAGCAGTGAGATGCTACCCAGCTGTTATTTAAGATAGCTACCTAGTTGTTATCCAGCTTCTTACAGCTCTTCCTGGATATCAGACCCTCCCAAGATGCAAGATAAAAAATAAAAAATGAGCAAAAGAAAAGCTGAATGCTGCTTTAACACAGCTAGAATCAACCCCCTTCCTTTTAGTCATTCTCCTTTTTTCTGGAAATGAGAGGAGTTACTGACCCCTTACCCCCCACCACCTACAGGAGAAAGAGGCAAAATGAGGAAAAGATCATCCTGGGGACAGAACTTTTTAACCCCTGCAAGGGGATCACTATGCTTGCAGGAAGACCCATTGGCAGCTTCCTCCACCAACACTTGCCCTGGCATTTTAACACTCCTCCTGTCCCTCTCCTTTCCCCAAACAACTTCATTTTGGTAAGACTTCCCATGACTATTGGTTTCACCCACCTACAACTTGAAGGTAAAAGAGCTTTTCAGCCAGAAGCATAAAATACAGCAGGGAATTAAGGGAGACTGAATTTTATTTTTAGCTTTGACTGATGGGTGAGAAATTTTCCTTAGCTAGCAGAGGAGGATAGGAAAAGAAAAAATTGAAATTTTAAAGTACTGATATTTAGAGACATAGCACACTATAACGCACTGATTTCAAAACAAACCTGCTATCTTCAGCTAGGAAAACTAGGATGAATAACTGAAACTCCCCAAAATGATTTTAGGCCTACTGAACCAGAGGACAAGAAAATTCTTTCTTTCATCCAAGTTCTCCAGCAATAATATCTGAAAAATAGCATTCAGTCTTAATGAAACACTTTATCTTATATTATAAAGATTATTTCCTCATTAAGATAATTTCTTCCTAGTGCTGGTAACCACATATACCTAACTAACTCATTTACAAAACTGTGATACTGCTGTTCTCTCCCATCAACCTATATCTAGAAAAATTATCCTCACTGTGATAATTTCAGAGCTGTTTAAATGCCAAAGGAGAATAATCAGTAAGTTAAGTCATCGTTCTTATTGTCTATTAATTAAAGCTATCAGAAAAGGCTGCTTTTGGTGAAATAAGAGAAGCTGGAAAGACAAGAAATGACGGCTACGGACATGGCTGGGTAGTCTGTTTTCATTGGTTCTGCCTCTATGGTCTTTTGGGAAAGTTTTTGACTTGTTGTGAGAGTTATCACAAGATATTGAGAAAACGAGAAGGAATATGCAAAAAGTGCTGCTGTGTTCATTTTGCAAGACTTCACTTTGTTACAGCAGGGAGAAATACATAGAATTGACATGATATGGGTCTGGAAAGAAGAAGACAACAATTGGCTGTGGCAACTTTTAAAAAGAAAGATCTTAACTACAGTATAAATTATATTTTTTGACATTTAACTAGGACAGTGTCATGTGTCAACTCTGAGACTGTTGATTGTTCTCAAAATACATACTGAGGTTAATAACTCAGGCCATTATTTTTGTTCTAAGCTGAAAACACCATGTTGCAAAAAGCTTACGTTGTACATTAAATGTAAACACTGCACAGGTGATAATGTAAGGTAATGAAAGGCAAATGGCACAGGTGATACAGTCCGGATACAGACCTTCAGTATGGGAAGTGATCTCAACAAAAGCAAAGATCCCAGACAAATCTGAAAGGGTCAGTAGATAAATAAATGTATCTGAAAAGAGAGAGTATAGGTTTCTCTGGATCTTTTCCTTGGACTTGAATCCAGTCTTTCAAATCATAAATCCTATATGGGTATGGAAGGAATTGGATCTCTTAAGAGGGCAGATGAAAAAGACTTTAAACTGCCTAGCACGGTCAATAGAGTTATTAACTCATAATACTAAATTCAAGCACTATTTAAATTTATTTTTCTTTTCTGGAATTTAATACCAGAGTCAGAGTCACTTCTGTTCCACTGGATGTCTGAGTATTCTTCTGACATAAGGTAGTTCTTTTCATTTAGCAGGTAGTTTCATTTTCATTTTAAAAAAATGTGTAGGAATATTTTATTCAGAAAGGAGGTAATAGAGATTCATATTTTTTTTAACTTAGTATTTTAACACTTAGTATTTTAACATTCAACTGATTGGGAGATCTTCACAGCTTAACATTTTGACAGCTAGTCTTTCCTATCTGGCACACTCAAAATACAGCTGTCTAAGGCTGGGCTGAGCCTTTCCCTCATCTTGTCAATGCTGAGCTCTGGAGAGACATTATTGCAAGAGCCACAGGCACACAAAACAGGCAGCCTTCTGGAATCCTTTCTTCTTGTCCATTGTCCCAACACAATTCCTTTTTGTTTATAAAAGTAGTGAATGCTTCAACAGTAAGGCTGACAGAAGGTCTTGGTATGTATCCAAGCCTGTCTGTGCTTTAGGTAAAGACTGTCCTCACTCAGATAAATTTGGTGTAGTTCTTCACTGGGTTGCAAGGTAGCATTATATGGTCATCACTGGAATAGCTGTGCAAATGCTTCCAGATTTGGAACCTGTTTTACCAAGTTTTTAGCTGATCTATGGAAATAAGAGTGGAGTGCATCCATCCTATACACATCTGTATTAGATTAACTGTTTTTCTAAAGTGCTAACTTGGAGCAGCAACATGGAGAACTAACAAGTTTGCAATGAAATATTTCTGCAGGCTGTGCCCTGTTTGATATAGTGACTCACTGCTAAGTATAACCTAATTTCACAATTTATTGGTAAGTTATAACTTCATTTTTCATATGTTTAAGCACTATAATAATGTAAGGGATTCTTAAATACAAGCCAAATTTCTAGATACAAAAAGAAATAAGGATCATATTGACTATATACTTAGGAGACCTGTCCATGAAATTTCTGATAGATGGCTGTCTATATAGGATATTCTGAAGACAGTATGAAATGGGCAAGTAATATATATAGAATTACATTTTTAGATTAGAAATTAATGATAGGAGAATTATGAGTTTGTTAACACTGGTGAGATCCTTAAACAATTGTTTTTAGCAGTGAGATGTTGATAACAAAACATCAGGTCCAAACACATTCAAAAATTGTGACTCCAGGAAGGATAGAGCTCTGAGCAGGAGGCAGTTTCCATGACCTGAGTGCCCAGTAACAAAGATGTTCTCCGGAGTTGCAGAGGATGCATGGAGCAGTTGACTGGACAAAGATATAAACTGGTTTTTGGAGTAAATAACAGACTGAGCTACTAGATAGGGAAAATATCAAGCACAGGGAGGCAGAGGGCCTCAAACCTAGTTCTCAGTTTCTGAGATGTGCCAGCACTTTTGCATAATCATGAACTGCTTCAAGAAGAACCTGCATGAAATATAGGTATAATGATGCACTTTTCCCCCTACTTAACTAGGACAATTTGAATGCAAATGAAAATGAAAAATAGACCAAAACCGTAGGAAAGAGGAGGGTAAAAATTTTTCTGAGCAGAAAAATGACATTTTACATGTAGCAAAGGACTTTGCTAGGCAGTAAGCCTATAAGATGAACCCTTACAGTGCACTATGTTAGTCCTGACCATGGGCTGTTTAAAGATGAGGCTACAGCTTCGCACACTCCAATGTTCCTCATCTCAGAGTCTGCTGTTCAAGCTACATTTCTTCTTTTACGAAAATATCTATTGACAAGCTGAACTTTCAGGCATTTCTTACCCTGTGTTCATGTGAGCTACCTCAGTAGACCAATCCAGTTGTCTACAATCACAGTCCAGCTGTCTTTCCACAGTATCAGCCCTGTATATGACAAGGAGCTCTGTGACTCTGATGCGGGAAGACTGTGATGTCTGGGATGGACAATCCACCTTGACAGGTATAAAAATAACCAGGATATCTGTGGTGCAGGTATTCAAGAATCTGTTTTTTTAATTTGATGCGCCCAAAAGTGGACAAGCACTTTGCTTGCATATGCTTCTGAGGGCTGTGGATGCAAAGCAGGTCTGGACTTGAGGCAGTCTCAAATGTATGTTTTTAAGACAAAGCAAATAGGGCTGGAAAAATGATGATGGTTCCTCTCTTGAAGTTGATGTTTCCTCATTATCACAGAGATCTAGACATGGCAGTATGTCTGACAGTCCAGACAAGGCATCTTTGATGATAAACTTTTCAGTGAATACAAAAATTTTTAGCCTCTCTTTTTGGCCTAAACTTTTTTAACAATCAAAGACCCTGTGATTACTTGGATGGTTGGTCACTAAATTACGGTCTCCAACAAAACACTGAAGTCCTGGAATTTTTTCATCACCTCATGCATTTCTCATTAGGGACAATATTATTTGAAATCAGATTGATTAAGTTCCTCCACCTGTGTGCTCCAAATGATTGACTGCAGTGTGAAAGTGTCAGAAATCACAAGAGAAACAAAATTGCAGAAAGGAGCTTCTAGCAGATGTCATTTTAAAACCCACCAATCACCAAAACAATAGGAAATAAATTATTTCCTGAGCCAACCAAATACACAACATTTTGATTAAAGAGACATTATCCAGTACAATCGCTACTCGCTGTAAAGTACAATATTAAGACTGACTTCAATTTCCCCTCTATAGAAAATTAAAAATTTAAGACTTTATTATAAACAGTGAATGGCAGATGAAAGCAAGAAAACCTTTCACAGAACTGTTTAAGATCACCTATTTTCCAAGGATTATTTGATTGTTAGCACTGTGCTTCCCTTAGCATCACTGTTAGCACTTGCTTAAATATTCCACTGTTTTTCCCTGTAGAGTTTTCTGTGCCAATCCAGCCATTCATTCTTGGCTGGCTGGGATAATGTTTTCCAATGTGTAATTTCACTTCCTTTCTTTTTCTCTGGTACTTTCATTCTAGTTGAGTTTTATTAAGAATTAGTTGAGACTAATGTGCCACTATAACTAACACACTGACCCATGGCTTTCTCTCTAGTAATTTCTTTGTCTCTGGGATGCTTAATTGTTATATTTTGGGGTTTATTTTTGGTTGAACTATTTTTTTTTAGACACAAAATTGTTAGGACAAATACCAGAACAGCTTCCACTACAAACACAAGTTGTTAGCACAACTGTTTTGCACTTTGGTAATGTCCCTCTTTGGAAGATGGGTGTCTGCTAAGGAATGCAGAATAAGGATAAGGATAAGGATAAGGATAAGGATAAGGATAAGGATAAGGATAAGGATAAGGATAAGGATAAGGATAAGGATAAGGATAAGGATAAGGGTAAGAAGAAGAAGAAGAAGAAGAAAGAAGAAGAAGAAGAAGAAGAAGAAGAAGAAGAAGAAGAAGAAGAAGAAGAAGAAAAAGAAGAAAAAGAAGAAAAAGAAGAAGAAAAAGAAGAAAAAGAAGAAGAAAAAGAAGAAGAAAAAGAAGAAGAAAAAGAAGCCACTGGTGGCAAAACCCCAACAAGGGGTTCTATTTCAATAATTCCCAGAAAAACCAAGGGATCATGGAGATGATGAATTAGTCCATGAAGGAAAAGTTTTTAGGATGAACAGAGTTGAAAAGTATCAAGTATATATGCTGAGCAGGGGAAAGTTTGCTTTGGAGTGTTTGAAATTTATTTCCATATCTAACTTTCATTATTAACCAGAAAAGGAAAAACTATAGGCACTAAAGTCATCAGTACTTTTGCATATGTAACTGCTGACACCCAGAAAAAAATTTAAAAATAACTGTTTTAAATTTTTTGTTGTTTTGAAAATAGTTAGAGGGCAAATTCAACCATGTATAGGTGATTTAAGTGTATTACATAGTAGCAAAGATGTGAAAAACCTTGCTAGAATTCTTCATTGATTGAGCTTTTGTTAGTTCATTCAGGGTTAGTTTTATTTATATTCAGATTTTAAATAACACTAACAAGCACATACAGACACACAAATATAAATGTATATATATGTATACAAATGTATATAAATGTATATACATGTATATGTATGAAACAGATTGGCAGTTGTCTGGAGCAACAGACTGCCACGGGCATAAGGATATGCATAACTCCTGCCAGAGCAATGGAAGCCAAGGTCTGGCCACTCCTGCTGGTGCCAAAGGCAAGGCAGGGGCATGTGAGATGGTCCCTGCTGCTGCAGGGCTGTCTGCCTACAGCCAAGTCCATTCTGACTTCCCTCAGCTTGCATCTGGTTCCCTGTGCTACACCCCTCCTGCAGCAGGAGGCTGAGCCAGTGACCTCAGTAAAGCCTGGTGTGCTCCTTGGCACAGGTCTGTATGTCCCCTTAAGGATCTGGCAGCTCCATCAAATTCTGCTACCTCAGTGCCTTTAGCTCCTGGATTGCAGATTCAGCTGGACCGTCATGGCCCTAAAATCCCTCCACAATTTTATTCCTCTGGTGAGCTCTGACACTTTCAAATTATAGGCAGCCATTTGGAGCACACAGATGGAAGGAAATTTAACCAAATTTATTTTCAGGATTACAGACCATAAAGGTACTCTTCATTAGGAAGGAAGTTTCAGAGTTTCAAGCTCTCATTTTGTAATAAGTGGGACCACAATCTAGTGACGAGCCATTGCAAATAACAACCCAGATGTCTCCTTCCTTCCTGCCTCTCCTTACTGAAGCAGGATTCACCCAGCCACAGTGCAAACAAGAAGCTTAATTTGAGGCAGATGAAAAACTCAACTTGCCTACATTTCTAGGAAGTCTTGTATCATCCCTGAATTCTGATTATCCCAACATACATTTTGGTATAAGAGGCAAATGATGGCCAGTGACAAAAATGTATTTAATGAATAAGCCATCCCCAAAATCAAAACATGGAGCAGAAAAAATATCTGTGTTCTATTCCCATTAAAAGTCCCTCTATTTAACGTGTAAGCTCTGTTTGATGAAGTATGTCCTATACAAATAGTTTGGGAATTATATTTTAGGGGATTTTACTTCTTGGAAATAACTTTTCTGAATGAGCATAAGAAATTTGAATCAGGTAATGTCTCAGCTCTACAGGAAGACCTGCTTACCCATGCGTGATAGATTTCCATGACTTCAGCTATAATATTCTGTTATGCAGTTTCCCTTGGCATCCTTTCTTCTCCAGAGTAAAACCCCGTCATTTCAGCACAAACCTACACTGTAGAGAAAGCCTTGGGAGAGCCTGGCCACTGTGGTGCTCTACAGGACACTACCCCCTTTCCTGAAGATGCAAAGACAGGGAAGGAAGAAGAAGCAGACATATAGAAGAGCTGAGTTAAAAAACTTGACAGAAAACACTGCAGGTTCTGCCATGGTTTTAAAAGTGTGTTTTCCTATCCTGTAGGACATTTCCATGCACCAGCAGTTGCACTGGCTGTGGTATTGCTGTGTTTGCTACAAGCAACATGAACAAAACAAACAGGGAACAAAACTTAAAGGATGTTGCTGGGGAGAGTGAACAGAGGTTATGCTTAAGGTGAGGAAAGTCAGGGTGAGGATTGTATCTGGACTGGCCGGAATAAGGGGCCACGAGGTATATACACGGGAGGTACAGTATGGCAGCCTGGGTATCAGTTCCACAGTTTAGACTACCCATGCAGCCCAAAAAATGTGGGGTTAGCCTTCCTGGGGGGAGGAGCTGCTAAGAGGAAAAGTGAGAAAAATTAAGATTTTCCATCTAGATGATGCTGGAAGCAAGTGGATACCTCAGAGAAAGGTTGGGGAGCTTACAGGAACAATCAAATCTTTACATATTTACAGGTTCTATACCCAGGAAAAAAAAAAAAAAGAAAAAAGAAAAAAGAAAAGATTTAAGGTTTGGTTTGGCCAGGTGCTCTTTGCTTTCCTCTCAAAGAGCAGTTCCTTACTTTACTTCCCTTTGTTCCATGTAGTCCCTATAGCCCTGTGGTTTGCTGTCCCTTTAGGCACTGGCTAAGCCTGAAAGGCAATCTCATACAAAAAAAAATGTAAATGGGAAGAACAATAGATAAAGGCCAAAGGCTTTTAAATGAGTTATTCTTCATGATGTTTTTCTGCCATGTGTAATAAAGTCAGCTGCGTTCCTTGTGGCCTGGATGCGCTCCAGGGAAATGCAAATTGTCACTACAAATAGAACAACTGGGCAAGAAGATAGTGTTTTCAGGCCCCTTCCTCTTGGGATATTTCATTCAGTTATTTCTTGATGAGTTCACTTTCAGGCAGATGTATAAAAATTCACCTTGCTCATCTCAGTATGATATAAAGAATTGATATGACGTGGGAGTACCTCTGGGAAACTGTGCTTCAAAAACAGTATCACTACTTTATGTTAGCTGGTGGATTTTAACTCATAAGAAGCTGTGGGATGGCATTTGTTGGGCTAGGACACAGAGCACCCGGCCCTCCCAGGTAAAACAATACATTTAGGTCTATTTTTGACTCTGGTCCATCCTTGCATGTGATTTGAGCAAGGCACTGCTTTTCATCAACACTGCTTTCATAATCCTTGCTTTTGGGAGCAAACACAAATTGAGAGATCTACTTGCAGCCACATATAAGACTTAGGTCTTTGGGTCCTCAGACCTACTGGGGCCCTCTTGACAATGTCATAGCACAAAATATTAAGCACATGGAGCAGATAACAGTAATTAATCTAACCACTGAACAAATTGGCATTGCACCTATTGGACAAAGCTGTGGGTTTATGAACTTGAATTGAAAATGTGTTTTCTTATCCAGCCAAGAAGTTGGATTCTTGAAGTCTTACTGTGCTTCAGATGAAACCTTTTGTCCTGGGTGTGCTTACTCTGCATTTTGCTATGACCATTTATTGCTATTTTCTGAGGCATTTCTGAGGCATTTCTGAGGTTCTCTGTAGTTTGTACCAGCCCAAGTCATGGAAAACAATTATGCTTGCTCATTGTCCTTAACCACAGAACTGCAGAACAAAAGAGGACACCAGTCATTGCAAAGCTTACGGCTTGAGAGCACAGAGGGATACGGACAACATCTAGGGCAGCCCAAAGTCAGTATGGATCATCAAGGTAGGTAATGACTCTTCCATTTGCCTCATCTCTGAGAAAGAGAAGACAAGCTGTCGGGCAGCATCCACTTCAAAATGGGTTGCTGATGTCAGAGGATGGATGCCAAGACCAGACTCCTTAACTCCCCTCCCCTGCCTAGAAACTTACCCCTTCAAGAAGCCATGAGGAAGATGTTTTGAGGAGTTTTCTTCTGTGCTCTGTATTTTATTTCAAATGCAACTCAGCCTCAAATAAAGCGTGAGTGGTCTTGCAAAGGTTACCAAGATCACTGTTTCATAGCACAGCCCCTTTACAATACTTTTACCATTACAGATTAAATCTCTTGTGAAATTAAGAAATCCAGAAACCCTCAACGCACAGTGGACAAATGCCTGAAGGTCCAAATGGTTGTGAGTCACTAGAGTGAATTGCTGGGTTGACTCTCAGGAGGAAGCCCAGACATTTTCCACAAATCAGGTGTGAAAATGGGGAGAGGTATGTGCCTGTTATGAGAGCAGAGGCCAAAGACTCTATTATTTAGCATGAAATATATTAAGCTAATAGAAGTTACATTGTTTGTACTATTTCCTCTTCCAACTTGCACCTCAGAAAACACAGAAGCTAATATAGTCATCCCTGCCCTGTTTTGACCCTTTATTTAATGCTCATGGGAAGAGCAGACTGTCTAGATCCTCTGCCAAGCTACAAGGATAATTCAAGTGAGATCCACTGAAGAATCATAAATGTGAACAAAGGGCTACAAACCACACCATTTTTCATCATCTGTACAAGCAAGCACCTGTACTGGAATTTGTAAGATACAGAAATAGCTGTTTTCTGGAACTTAGCAACATTGAGATATGCAACTTGTACAAACAGGACTGATAGTTTTAAGAGTAATACCGCCACAAAAAATTAGAGGATTGCATATTATGAAATGTTTAGGTAAATTTTGGTATATGTGATAAACCAAATTAGCCTTTGATGTCATAGGCTATGATGAAGACTCAATCAAACAAAGAAAGAAAACAGAGTAGTCAAACATGAGAGAGAAAAGTGAATATATATAAATGTGGGAGACAAAAATTAACTACAAATGCGTAAAAAAATCAGAATTTGTTTGATAACATATTTGAATAGTGAATTATCCTGAAAATCAATTTTTTTTCCATTATTTCAGCTTTTATTTCACCAATGTTAACTTTCAACCATAAGCTCTTGAATTTTGCTATTACACAAAAAACAGTTTGGGTTTTTTTCTGGTAGTTTTGAATAACAGTATTCCATGAAACCCTCTGTCAGAGAATTACCTGAAATGCAGACTTCCCTGACAGTGTGACAGAGGAGATGTTATTAAAACCAAGGATCTTCATTTTAAGCTTGACATAAATGATCTTGTAAATGGTCAGGGAAGACAACTTATAACTCTGACGTCCCTTCAGAAGGGCAGCAGTGATGAAATCAAACCCTGTGGAAACCTTGTTAAAGATAACAAGCTCCTATCTAGATAGGATCTAGATAGGGGGTTAATTATGCTGCAGACCTGATCAGTGATCCTGCTGGACATCCTCCTTAGTGGGAGCCAATGGATGCAGCCAGGGACAGCAGACTCTTGCTGGCTAGGTGCCAATCTGAAGTTACTCAAGCTCCTGTGATACAGACATTGTCCCTGTGCTTTGTCTGTGTGGTTGAAAAGGGATAGTCTAAGCTCTAGGAGAGCTCAGGCACATCAAGGCAAGCATCAGTTCAGAGCTGGTAGGAGGACATTCAGGAGAGATTTGCTGGTTCTTCATCTTTGAATGTATTTAAAATACAGAGTCTTAGATACAAGAATCAGGCCATCGATGCCATTGATCGTTCACCATGACTTGTGGTCTTGTTTCTGTTTCAGTTTCCTAGATAAATCCCTACATTACTTTCTTCAGAAGTTTTGTAAGAAAGACATTTCCTAGGGGAAGTGAAAGAAGAAGAAAAAAAGTTGATATTCCATATCTGCCATTATTTGTCATTTATTCATGCCAAGCTGAACAGGTTAATCCTCACAAAGCTGATGATACCTGATGGGAGAGGATTGGAGGTGGATCATCTCTCACAGGCTCAGTCTGGGCTCCAGTCCAGCACTCTGTGACTGGTGCAGGGCTCTCATTGTGCCCCAGAGAGTAAAGTGAATCACATTTTACATCATCTTGGATGTAAATCAGCTATCAATCTTTGTCCATCCCTGAATGTTTCTCTATTTCCAGGTTGTTACTCCCTGCCTAGTGACCTGCAGCAGAATTACAGGAGCTTTTGATTTTTCCTGGAGGAGGAGACATGAACCTTACCTACATAAATTCTCCCTTTTATTTAGGGTACTCATTTCTCCCTTATAGTAGGTGAAAAAATTATATTATGAATTAATTAATCTATGTAAAACCTATATCAAGCACTAGACAGATCTGAAGTGATTGCCTAAGGAGATATCCTGTACACTTCTGTGTGTCCTCTGCTTCCACCATCTTCTATTCAAATGGAAAATATCTCTTCCTTCCAGCAAGTGTAACACTGAATAGTTATAGTTCCAACTGAATGGGGACCAACATTTTTCTGTAATGGATGATAAAGATAAGGATTGAATTTCCAACTAGAATGCAACTCATCCTTCATTTTGTCAAAAGATCTGTGCAGCAGAAAATGTATTTGCCTAATTTATTTTAAATCCATGATTTAAAAGTCTGAGACACGATGACAAATAGGGTTTCAAATGCCTAACTGCTACATTCATAGAAAATGCTATGTATGTGCAGGACCAGTGGTGCCGCTGTCTGAGTCACCTACAAGTAAATGGCACTTGTGCTTCAAAGCTTGAACCTCCATTTGGCATTTGCTGCTCCATAAAATAGTTCAGCATACCTTAGATAGATGCTTTCAAAGTATAAGTATTATTTCTCAGACCATTAACATATTGTGAACCTGAAAGAAAACTCTTTTAAGTCTTCTCAACGCTCACATAAGGCTTACTTATGTTTTATTAAAGTTTAAACTCAGTTTACTAGTTCAGCTTAGTTTAAGAGACAGTTACTCCCTATTCTGCTACATAGTTTTTCATATTTCCTTTCTATCCTCTCACTCTGAACCTCAAGTCCAATAGCCAAACAATATTAAAGACATTCTGAAGCAGTCAGTGATAAATCTACATAACAGAAATACATGATGTAGGAAATATATGCAGTTTCTCTAATTCTGGGTGCTTAATATTGGATACTGCAGAAGGTAAAGCTATAGGGCTCAGAATATAAAGTCATGAAGCCTTAATGCTCTTAGACTTGTTAAGATTAATTAATTTGTATCAGACTGTTTTTAATACCATCATGGCTCAGGAATGGTGCTCCCCAATTCAGTGACTCCATTGAGACTTGTCCAAACCAGAGGCCACTCCCGTGTTCCCTCTTCCTTCCTCCACTTCACATTCTGCCAGGATCAAGTTAAGAGCTGGAGGCACAAACGGTGAGAATCATGGGCTGAGATAAAAACAATTTATTGGAAACAACAGTGAGACAAGAAAACGAACAGTAACAGCAAAAATATTAATAACAAAAGATATAAGGCAAATAAACAATTTGTGGAAAGCCAAATACCAACTGGCTCTTCCACATGGTGCTTTCTCCTCCTTACTCCTGCCGCTGGAAGTGACAGAGATGGTATCAAATAACATCTGGCCCTTAGGCATGCCTAAGAACAGGTTAGACTTACATGTCTTGGAAGTAAAATGACAAATTCCTTAAGAATGTGAAAATTAAATTCACAGTGAAGATTCTTGCTGTATTTTCTAAGGCCTGTGTGGTTTCGCAGACTTTGTAAATGGGAGCAGAAAATATCCAAAATATTCAAACCTAAAACTACAAAAAAGAAAAGAAAAACCTCACATGCTTAGAAATTGTGGGTTATTAACAGATTCTTACCAGTAAAAGCAGCAAAGCTCTCAAATCTGACTACAGTTAGGGTCAAGGTTGAGGATTCACTGTGCTACCGCGAAGAGAGTTGAAATTAAATCATTAGAATGTCAAATATTTTAGAAAATAAAATGGAATTTAAGTTTCAGCACCCTTAAACTGAGCCAAACTAAGACTAACTTCTGTGCTCTTTGAAGGCAAACTGTATTTTAGATGCTCTTTTAGATTGTTTAGTGTAGAGGATTTTTTAACTGGTATCAATTTGATACTTGAACAAGTAACAAAAAATATTTACAGTTTAGGAAGACAGTATATAACTTATAGTAGCCTTTGTAGATTGTATAATGTATCATATATCATATATCTTTTCATATATTACATTTATTCCATAAATTCTCCTGATCGTCTAAGCATCCTAAACC
Organism: Anthoscopus minutus; assembly: GCA_013399455.1. Classification (NCBI taxonomy): domain Eukaryota; kingdom Metazoa; phylum Chordata; class Aves; order Passeriformes; family Paridae; genus Anthoscopus; species Anthoscopus minutus. The sequence continues at coordinate 53,706 of VWYI01004404.1, read as the reverse complement.
AAGGTTTCTGAGCTTGATCTTAGCTTGCCAGGGAATTAGGACTCACTCATTTGATAAATACTTTGCCCACTTGTTTTTAGTTTTGTGCTAAGGCTCCAAGCAATTAATTAGTTATGAGGTAACATCAGTACCTGCATAGATGTGCAAAAATATTTCAGAGCAAAATAGACATATGAAATGACAGCCTGGAAAACGCTAGTATTTTATTAGGTGTCTAACTGTGAGGAAAATAAAAAGAGTACATGACTTAAAAATACAGATAAAAATTACAGTCCACTGACAGCAAGGATATTGGTGAGAAGACAATGAAAAGGGAGGAAAGCAGGTCTACTCTGCAATATTCATTTGTGTGCAAGCTTAGAGAAGTTTTCAAATTAATTCAATAAACATGGGCAATGTGATTTCAATCAGCAGTGTTTCTAAGTGAATACAAGATTTATGTAATTGTATGAAAGCAGGAAATGGAAAGCAGAAAGCCTAGGAATACAAAAAAGTAAGAGTTACAGTGAGATTGAAGAGCAACAGAAAATGACAGTGGCAACAGGAATGTGTCATTTCATTTTGTTTTCTACTTTAGTGAAAAAACAAAAAATACGTTGAAAGAAAGAAAAGCACTTATAGAGAGATGTGACATCTAGTAATACTGTAGGTATTAATTAATACTGTGATGTATGAGAATGAGTACAATATATGAGTGAAGAAATTGGATTTCCTTTAGTTTAATATTCGTGTTAGATAAAATTATGAAAACCATATAAAAGTAAAAGCATGTTATGTGATGATGACAAAGATCTCTTATCAGTAGGTCACATAAATGATGATGAAAATTATAGCTGTAGATGATAAATTAAAGATTTATGCAAAGTGGCACCACTTCTGGCTAAATTGAAGAATGTGAGAATGAACCCACTAAGAATGTGAGAATGACCATTTTAGTCCCTTCAGACTTTTTTCATCATATTGAGTAAGATTGTAGAAAATCATTGTATTTGTAACTTCTAGATAGCTGCAGAGATTTCAATCAAGTTGTAGTTCAACATTTGTCTTCTACAGTGATGCATTTCTGTTGAATTTCTATCATAACTCACCAGGAGGCTGTCCTGTCACCTTGCTATTTTTAGAAAAGATGAACTCATCTTTTTCACATTTTGGCATTTACATAGAATCACAGAATGGTTGAGGCTGGAAGGAGCTTCTGGAGGTCATTTTATCTAAATCCCTCTCATCTCAGACAAGGTCATTTAGAGCCATGTGCATGGTACCATGCCCAGATAGCTTCTTAATATCTGACTCCAACGATGGAGTCTCTACAACCTCCCTGGGCAGCCTGTGCCAGGGCATTATCATGCTCACAACAAAAAAGTCAGTCCTGATGTTCAAGAGGAGCCTCCTGTGTTTCAGTGTGTGCCCACTGCCTCTTGTCCTATGGAGGGCACAACTTGAAATAGCCTGCTTCCATCTTCTTTGCACCTTCCCTTCACATAATGATAAAATCCCCCTGAGCCTTCTCTTCTCCTGGTTGGAGTTTTTTTCATTGGATGATCCAGTCCATTAAACATTTTAGTGGCCTTTTGCTGGACTCTCTCTAGTAACTCCTTCTTTCCTCTGTTTTGGGGAACCCAGAGGTGAGGATTTCCATGTGTCATTGACTATGTTGGCTGCCCTACGCTTGGCCTGCCCAGCTGCTCACCTACTCCTCCTCAGGAGCACAGGAAGGCGACATAGGATGAAAATTTTGTAAGCTGAAATAAGTAAAGGATGCTGGTTTTCAGCCACTGTCAGGAGGAAAACAGGTTCAGCATGGAGAAAACATTTAAATTAATTAAAAATTGAAATGGATTTGGGTAGTGAGTAACAAAAAGACAAACATTTAAACAAAAGATGTCCTCTCCTCCTCTGCCTATCCATCATTTTATGTCTTTCTTTAACGTGTTTTCCCAGAGGCACCACTGGCTTGGCTGATGGGCTCAGCTTTGCTCTGATGAGGGTGTGTTGGCTGTCATAGCTGTGTCCTGCATGGGGCAGCTGAGACCTCTTCCAGTGGACATGATTTTCTGAGCCTGAGACAGTTTTCAGCCTGTCAGTGGCTGATCTGCTCCCAAGGGAAAGTCTTTGGGAAACATTCTCTTTCAAGGACTTCTTGTAAGTAGGTTTTGGTTTTTAAAACAATGTCACACAGAAGTTCTGAATGTGTTTTTCCTCTTGTTCCACCAGTGGGACCAGAGAGGTGGTTCCTTTGGCCAATCATGTTAGCCTGTATCAGAACACCTTATAGAAAGGGTCGCAAACCCCAAAATAAAGGGTTTTCTGCCTCATTGGGATCAAACCTCCCTGTTTTGATTTGAATCCACTCTTCCATTTCATGTCCACTAGCAACCTCTTCCCTCAGAGACTACTCTGCTTTCAACACTTCAGCCCAGACATGCAGTACTCCTGCCACAGTCTTATGTATGCCTTCTGTCTGTGTCCATGCTACCATCTCAACTTTCCTGCACCCATGCCTGGTGCGTGCAGGGGTAGCTCCTACTGAGTTCCAGAGGTTGGGACACCCAGCCAGAGATAGAAAAGTTTCTCTGTGGACTTTCTAGCTGCCACTCCTAAAATCTGAAGGATAGTTCTTAAATATTTTCTTGGGTATAGGTCATTTATGAAAGCCTAAGCCTTACCAAGAAATTAAAAATTAAACCTTCTAATGAGCTTTGGTTCACTCAGGCCTAGGGAGCTCTCCTTTTCACCATAATAGGGATTTTCCCAAGTACAGCCTCAAGATATGACCTTGCAGTTCTGTCCTTCATTCAAAATTCCCAGATGAATGCCCTTATATTATTAACTCTAGCAAAGGATTTTTGACCCCTTTCTTGCTAAACTGAGAGGAGAATCTTGAGAAATGCCTTTCATTTACTTACCCATTTCAGCTGAAGAGAATAATGCAGACTTGAATGACTCAGGCTAGTATTAAAGTTGAGCACCTTTGATTTTCTTTGTTTCATTTTTTCTTTATTTGTTGTATTTAGAAAAAGAATAAGTGAAACAGAACGAATCAGAAAACTCCACCCATTCCTGAATCTGATGGACAAAGGATTGGACAAAAAAGTGAAAATGCAATCAGAATTATATGAAATGTAATGGGCTTAAAAATAAAAACACTGGGATAATTCCCACTCTGGATGAAGAGTCAAAGCAAACTAGCTTTTCAGTGGATTCCACTGTGATACTTTGACTGCTCTTTGTAGGACTGAAAAGTATAGCAAAGAACTATTTCATATCAGCTATATTTCATATTCTACTATGTATAATCTTCTTTTGCTTTTTCTTTATTTTTTTTAAATTCTTCTTCCTTTGATGGATTCTACAGCACCAAGGGTAAGAGTCATGACTCAGAAACCCTGAAATTCTAAGTGTTGGATGAGCACAATAACTAAAGAGCTCACAGTATGAAAGTGGAGCATAAGGCCCAGAAGTACGTAGTGATAAAAGTGGACTACAGTGTAGGGCACTACAGCCTCAAAAAGACAAATCAAGGGCCCTGATTCAGATGCCTGTAGCCTTGTGATTAAAGCAGGCTTATAGAGCGCAGCAAGCATAGAGCTTAATCTCTTGTATTGGTTGGGGAAATTTAACCCAGATCTCCCACCTCCTGAGAGAACTTTTTTTTTTCCTATGCTCAGTTCTGTGCAGTGTTCCAGTCTTCCAGATACATAGAGGCTTGATGCTTTGAGAGAGATGTCAAAAGTCTAGGGATAGGAGAGGAAAATGAGGCTATGAAGTCTGCTTTCCATGAAGATATTTTTGCTTTGTTTCCTAATTCTAGGTGTTCGCCTGCCTAATCTTGGAATTTAAAGATTTTTAGTATGACACATTTGCCTCTTCCATTGCATTGGTGTCTGTGTCTCCAGCATCTGCATGGGTAACCTGAAGGGAGAGGGCATAAGTGGGAGGAGGAAGAAAAAGGCAATCAGGAATTAAAAAACTATCTGATGCAACTCTGATGCATGTCTGTCCATGTCACTAAATCTCATTTTTAGCCCTATTCTGTCAAAACTGAAAATCAAGATCCACCTTATGATTGAAAACCAGACAAAGAAAGGGATCTAAATGCTCCCTGGGAGAATGCCAGTACTGCATACTGCATGTACACCATTCACAAAGGAGGGTTTGTTTATCATTATTGTTGGCTTTGTCCCATGTTTCTTAAAAAGTTCACCACAAAGAGAACGGGGAGTAAAATTAGTGATGCCCAGAAACTGCAAAGATTGGTTCCATAATCATGCTGTTCCTTTATCCAGTTACAGTTTCATGTGAAATGCACACAGAATCCATTTTCAGGAAGCAGAGTTTGGGGTATATTCAGTCACTATTTCAAAAACATTGCTTTCCCCTTTCAAGCACAGCTTTAAATTTCATCACTTTGTCCTGAAATCACTGCTAAACACAAATGTTTAGGGTCATCCAATCTGCTCTTCTCTCATATACTTTGCCAGCTTTTTTTCATTCACTACTGTCTAAATGTAGGTTTTTCTCCTTAGAAGGAAATGGAAATTTACACGCACAACCCCCTCCTCTCCTCTTTCGTCTGACTTTCCCTTGTAATTAGCTTTGTTGCTTGGCCACTTTCCTGGGAAATGGAAGGTGTATTTAAAGCATCCCTGAAATCTTGAGAGAAATCCTCTAAATACAACTCCACAGCCCAAAGTGGTGATGCTGCCACCTCCTCCAGGGACTGGTGATGCATAGAGCTGTGTATTGGGTTTGTGCAGCAGCAGTCTACATGGGTGTTTGCTCTGAGAAGCTACTAGAAGCTTTCCCTGTATCCAGCAGAGCCAATGCCAGTCAGCTTCAAGATGGACCTACTGATGGCCAAGGCTTGGCTCATCATCAGCGCTGGCAGCACCTCTGGGATAATAGAGTTAAGAACACAGGAAAAAAAAACCCTGCACAATAGCAGCCAGAGAATATATGGGTGAGAATATACAAGAGAAAAAGTCCTGCAGACACTGAGGTCAGTGTACAGGGAGGGGGAGATGATGCTTCAGGCACTGGAGCAGAGATTCCCTCTGCAGCCCATAGAGGTCCACTGTAGAACAGGTATCCACTGGCAGCTCATGGAAGACCCTGCACTGGAACATGTGGATGCCCAAAGAAGACTGTGACCCTCTGGGAAGCCTGTGCTGGAGCAGGCTCCTGGCTAGACCTGTGAACCTCTGGAGAGTGGAGCCATGGTGGAACAGGTGTTCTGGCAGGACTTGTGACTCCATTGGGGAAATCACACTGGAGCAACTTGTTTCCAAAGGACTACACACCATGTAAGGGACACATCCTGGAGCAGTTTGTGGAGAACTGTATTCCATGGGAAGGACACACATTGGAGAATATCACAGATTGCTGATGCAGGCAGGGACACAGCACTGTGTCCCTGTGGCAGGGACACAGCACTGGAGCAGGGGAAGAGTGTGCGGGCTCCTCTGCCTGAGGAGAGAGTGGCTTAAACAATGTGGGATGAAGCGACCACAATCCCCATTGCCATTTCGCTGCACTGCTGAGCCGGGAGGAGGCAGGGAACTCAGAGGTTAAACTGAGCCCAGGAAGAAGGGAGGAGTTGGGGGAAGGTGTTTTTATGATTTGGTTTTACTCCTCATTGCCCTACTCTAATGCATTTGGTATCTAATTAAACCAAGTCCCCCACGTGAAGTCTATTTTGGCCATGATGGTAATTGGTGAGTGATTTCCCACCATCCTTCTCTCAAAACATGAGCTTTTTGTTATATTTCCTCTCCCCCATCCCCCCGAGAAGGAGAGTGGGCACATGGCATCCAGCCAAGATCAACACATCATAGCAGACCCTAAGCTGATAAATTTCTGATGAATTTGAGGACTAAAGTTTTGGATTTAAGCATATAGGTCTCACTAAAGTCCTACTTAAAGCATCGTAATCTTTCGGGATCTGGAACAGAGGGCACTAAATACTCAAACCATGTAGATGACATTTGCCTTGGGAATAAGTGCAGAGAAAAGAATGAGATAAAGGAAGCTTGAAATAATGCCAGCTACCTGCTTTGAACATTAAGATAAAGGAAATGCAAGCATCACTTTTGAGCTTTTATAGTTTATTTAAAAGTTTCTTTCTATCTTCTCTTTTAAGTTATTGGAGTAAAAAAAATGAAGGTAGGAGTAAAAAAAAAAGGAGAAAAAATTAAATGTATATGTATTCCCAGAGTCTAAATCAGAAGGACCTATTAACTGCTGCCTACAGCTTGTAGAGTTAGTATGTTTAAAAGACAGCTAGATGTACAATTGCACTGATTTTAATATGCTTGTAGAGATATAAATATAGATGCATTTGTCAGGATTTGTATTTCCTTAACAATTAACCTGTTAATTCAATTACTTTTGATTGTTGCCTGTTTAGAAACAGAACAGGACGGTTTTCTCTATTTGTCAATCCCTATCATTATGAAGCTCTGAATGGAGAAAGAGTCCATGGCATACAATAAAGGAAAAGTAATAATGAATACAGAAGGTCAGTATAAGCAGTTCAGCTTCCCAGCAACTAAGAACCAGCATGTCCATTAAGTTTCTGGGCTCATTCACGTCACAAAGTCTATTTCTGGACCACCTAGAGAGTCCAGTCCACTTGCAGTGGTAATCAAGTTTGCACCCCCTTTTAGGTACAAACCATTTAGACAGCACATAGCTAGAAGAAATCAAGAGCTGGGGAAAGCCAGCATACTACCATAGTGAATATGTCAGCCACACCAAAATAAAATCAGGGCCAAAGAGAGAGACACAGATAGAGGTAATGGAGCAGAAAATAATACCACAGTTATAATAGAGTCTTTGTACTCAGGTGGAATATTGTGTCCATTTCTGGACTATAATAGCATGACAGGTTCATGGGCAGGAAAATGAAATGCTGAGAAAAAGATTTCTGTACAAGAAGTAAGTAATTTTAGAAAATACTTGAATTTTAGGTAAGTCTTGAATTACATGGGTAAATTGCAAGTGGGACTGAACAGCTTGTTTTTCTTTACTGTGCCCGGAGAACAGCTCTGGAATTTTCTGCATTGTCTGAAGGCTCTGCGCTGAGAGGAAATGCTTGCTTTCACACAATGCATAAATTAACTCCCCATTGAAAAATGACATCATGCACAAGAGGTTTATAAGCCACAAAGTACATGATGATATGGCTAATGAGAAACACTATTGTTGCTGAACATAGCTTCACCAAAAAAATGAATAAACTCCTTCACTTCATGCTCCAGTGAAGAAAACAGACTAACAAGCAGAAACCAGAGGGAAACTCCCTTAACCATGTATGGACAGAAACTAGAGTTCAATTTTTCCAACTCTAAGAGTTTACTAACTTGTATAGAGCAATGCTCTAAGTTCCTACATAACAGTGACCAGTGTTGTAAAGAGCTTTCTATTTAAAGAAAGTACATAAGCAGATCGTCAACCGTCAAGATATCAGAATACCCCTAAAACTTCCAGATCTAATGCACAAATTGGGTGCAGCAGATCTTGAGCAATGTCCTTACCCTACCAACATGATTGGTAAGGCTCTGTTGCTGGAACAGGGAAATTATGTTCTGATTGGTTCCTCTGGCATTACCAGTGTTTGCACTGGCTTCAGATCAATACTATTTCCTGAACTACATTTATCTAGAAGGGATTTAGAGAAAGCTGTAGTTTGGGATTTTTTAAAATATTGCTATCATGTTTTGTCAGATCTGCCAAGCCTCAGCTAGGAGAATTAATGAGGCAATTTGGCATAAGGAAGCAAGTGGACCAAGATGTGCTTAAAACTCCTGAAAGTTGCCAAGCCAGCATTGCAAATGCTAATGGTTCTTTTTTCCCAAATGCTCAATAGTTGCAAAAGGCATAAAAGAAAATGACATCTGGTGGAAAAAAGGCACATTTCTTACAAATAAAAAAAGTATAATATCTCTGGTTTGTTGTTTTTTTTTTCATTTCTCAATTGTCTTCTTATAATTTCATCTAGAGAGGATTTTTAATTATGATTAGTTTGAAATAAAAGAGCCAAGTTGTTTTTCTGAGTGCATAAAAACTAACAAATTCTTTAGCAATAACTTAAGCTTAAAAAATGAAGTCATTTTAGAGGTGTAATACATGTCCTGTTTTATGTTTAGAAAATAAATTTTCAGTACAAAATAATACTCCACATTCCAGAGATCAAAGTATTTCAAGACATTTTTTAAGCTAGAAATTTCGTTGCTAGGGGCTGCAATCTCTTCATTGTTCATTGCTCTTTGAAATTCTGAGCAAAGTAATTAATAGAATTATAGAATAACGTGTGTTAGAAGGGACCATAAATGGTCATCTTGTCCAGCCAAGCGAAAACACTACCCCTTCATCACAGAGTCCTAGAGCAATTCTTAATGACACCCCTGACTTCATTCTCACAAGAGTGCTTATTCTCTCCAGGGCAATGTCCTGAGTAGTCCCAAGGCTGCATATTTAGACACATCTGTGGCAGGATTTGCTTGCCCATCAGACTGCTCTTTTCTACATACAGACTCATTTACTATTGTGGAGACAAGGGTTCTATACTATTCCTATGGTTTTGGAGTGAACTTCTCAATTGTCTTCTCCTGAAAAAAGACAATGGGCAACCCTTAACAAAAAGAACATATTTATAAAAGAATAGGTCTTTGGAGTAACTTAAAACTAATAATTAGCATGTTAAAAGTACCGATGCTTTCTCTTTTAGTTCTTCTGCTCCCCTCTGCTCAGTTTTTATTATCTTTGTGAAGAAGCGTGTTAGTTATGAAATTGTCACTTTTGAAACCTTAGGGGTTTCTTTTACTATCTAAAATTTTTATGACTCAATAACTCCTTTAACTTCCTTTCTAGTTACCTTCAAAGACTTTTTAGTAAGACTGAGCTGAATATAAGGTTTGGAACATGTCAGTGTTTCTTTGTTTCTACATAAAGGATGTGATTCTAAAGCAATTAAATTTGTTGTCATTTGCTGGTCACATGTTTTTCTCTGTTGTAATTTTCTCAGTTCTCTGCATGTTTGCAGAAAGAAATGCATACTTGTTTTATCGTCACCCTATGTTTGGATGGTTTTGTTTCTCCTTTTCACCTTTTAGACATAGATTGGCCAAATCAATTTTCTTCAATGTCTTCTCAGCATGTGAATGAGAATAAAACTCTAAATTGGTTTTCTTTTATATTAACATCTTCTTTTCTCTCTCAATGAGTGCGCTTCAGTCTCAGAAACTAATCTGTATTTTAAATTGCTTTGCACTTCATTCCATATGCTGTTCCAGTAGCCTCTCCATTGTTTTAGAATACGACAAAAGTTTCTCACAACAGTATAAATCTCATAAAGACTTCCATTTCTTGCTGAAGGCTGATTAGCAGTGGTCTGCATGTCAGGCTCTTAAGACTTTTATTTGATCATTGAAAGGGTATGGCAACCAGAAATTTCCCTAGGAGATTTGTAGATGTCAAATACATTCTTTAAATGATCCATTTATCTTTCAGTAAGAATATAAGGCTATCCAGAGCATCTCTTCTGAGTTGAGCACCGATTTTTCTTAATTGTGTTTATGTTTTGCTATGATTTGGTAATGATATGGGGCTTATTTCTCCTACTTTCCTTGAAAGTGGGAAACGTGTCTTTTCTCTTTACAGTTCCTCTCATTTAATGTTATCATTTTAACAATTGAGTGCATTCACTTTCATAGCTAATCACATTTCTACATCAGTACACTATGTAAGATTGTACAGTAAAGTGTACCTTAGGAACATGGAAAGATAGGAATGGAAGCTAGTGGGCTAAACTGTTCTTTCAATCCCACATCCTGCTTCTCAAAGCACACAGATTTTAAGGAACATTCCTTAAGGAACTAAAGTGCAAGCATATTCATAGTGAACAACTATAAAAAACCTTGCTCACAGTAAGAAGTCTGTCTTCATTAGTGAATGTTAGTTTGTGACTTGAGACACAATGATTTCATAAATTACTATATTTACTGCTGAAGGGGTGGCAAAGATATTTGGGGCCACTCTGCAATCTGAGAGATATCTAAACCATCACAGAAATTATTCTGTTCTCCTTACCTATATATATACTTAGATGTTGTTCAGTTAAACCTTAAAGCTCAGTGGGAATGAGTTCACCTACTAAATTTTGCAATTTACCCCATTTAAAGTTATGTTCATTGACTTTCAGCTTCATTGAAAGATTCAGCTTCACTGAAGATTTGTTTGTTTTGGTATTAGGACAAAATTAAGAAAAATATGTGCAATTTTTCATATGGCATTTTGTATCTTATGTACTCTTGTCATATCTTTTAAAATTAATTTCTTTTCCAAGTGAGACAATCTCAGTCTTGACAATCTGTCATAAGAGAAATTGTGTCACGCTCTTAGTAATTTTCATAACCTATTTCTACATCTTATCTCTTTTTCAAAAAGATTGACCAGGATTGAGCACATGTTGAAGCTGAGGATAAAACATTGATATTAATAATACTTTCAGAAAGACAATCTGTTTCATCCTTTTATATTGTAACATCTTATTTGTTGCTTTGTCAGGTTTTTTTGACCATTGCTTAATTCCACAACATTTACCATATATCAGAAAAGCAGAACCCATTTGATTTGTTTAAGTACCTGCTCAGGATCTGTAGTATCACCTTATAGACAGTACAGTATTTCATCTGTCATCATGTTGCTCATTTGACTCTCTGGCATTCCCAGCCCTCTCACTTTAGGATTTATCTTTTTTTTTTTTAAATTACTTTCTTTTCCTTCTCCATTCCAGAAGCTTGCTCCATATCATTAATATTAAAACTATCCTGTTTCCAGACTGCTTGTTAAAGGAGATGGTCAACATGGACGGAATTACCTAGGAAATTTTTGATTTAACATTGCCTGTAATAAACTTATTTTGAGTTTAATTTGTGTGGTACAGTGTGAAAATTATTATCCAGACACCTAGCAGTGTTCCAGACCCTGTCAAAGTAGTAAAGCACTTTTATACCCAGAGGGATATCCTGGAGATACATATGAAGATGCACGTGACAGTGCCAGCTAAAGTGTCTGCTTTTTGTGTCACTGTGGAAAGGTATTCCTGACTCACAAGCTACTTTTTTTTCCCGTTCAATGTCTGTTATGATGTATTTTCTATGATTCATGTGCTGCAAAATTTCAGAGCTGCTATTAGAATGGCTCTTTCTCCTCAAACAATTTTTGAGTTGTCCTTTCTTTTTTGAAAGCAATAATTTTTTATTAAAAAATTATTCTCATTAGAAAACAATATGAAAAGAAACTAAATTTCTTCCTTTTCTTCTTAAAAGAAAAAAATATGTGTGTGTTTATTTGCATATATAGAAGATCTACCTTTTGCCTTATTCATATTGATTTTCATTTAAATGAAATATTTTCTCCTTTGGTAGGGACAATTGATGCTAAAATTTTTGGCTATATGCCATGGAATGCTGTTAACAAAACCTGACAATATTCTGAGTTTCTAGAAAATGTGTTGTTATCATTCTTTGATGTCTGAGGTTTGATTATTTCTACATATTGATAACTATCCATCCTCAGGGTAGCTCTGTTGGCTTTGACACCTCACTCTTATAAGAGCAATTCTTGATCAACAGGTGTTAACATCTTACCCCTTTTGGGTATGATTTCTGCAGCCCAACCCAAAAGTTAGTCTTCAGATTTGTGTGTTCTTGGATGCTACAAATTAGCATCTGATTTTGACATCCATATTTGCAAAAGGAGAAAAAAGTCTGTAAATAGCTCATGGAACAAATTCTCCCTTTGCACTGAGATTTTATTAAATATGTTAGTCATGCAGTAAATTTACAATTCTAAATTCTTTAAGAGTAGTAAATTTTATATAGCATAATGACGGAAATAGGAATAATGTCTACATTGATAAATAATCCTAATTACCTTTCTATTGCCACCTTAAAACAAGTTTAAAAATAGCATCCTAGAAATGGTCTAGACTGTGTAAGCATCTTCTGCACTTTAATTCTTAAGACACACATCGAAATTTCTAAGGCTGAGGCTGGTGTAGATCATCCAGTCTTGCAGTCTCGGACATACACCTCTGACAAGCTGAAAAAATCTTGATTTACCCTATAAACTTATAATCTGGTTAAACATTTTCAACCAAAAAAACCCACAGCTTCTTAGACAGCTTTCAATATCTAGATTTCACTTATTTTCTCTGAAAAGGTTGCATGATCAAAATAAAACCAATCTTTAAAATGAACAAGTCATGGTGACAAGAAATATATCTTAAATTGAGAACTGGAATTTAGAAGAGAAAAGTCAGGGTTTGCTTTCATTTTTGGTTAAATCATTGAAACTTTTTTCTTCTTTATTTTTTTCATTGTCTTTCCTTTTAAGAGCTATTGAAAAAAAGACCAATAAGGACCAAAGATCAGACAAAAATGATTGATAGATACCAGAACTTCTAATCCCTTCTTCTCTGTTAGTTGTAAGAGCTGAGGAGGAAAAAGGAGGTCAGTCCTGTACTTTTGTCTTGACATTTCAGAACCAGCTCAATGGGTGCTCTTCCATTTCATTTTGCCACTAGTTCTACCAGCAACCACAGCAGCATTGCTATTGCTCCAAGCTATCTGATGCTATGGATATCACACTATCCTTTTGTTGGGTCTGTTAATTAAATATAGCTATAGACCAGATATGAAGAATACAAGCTCTTTTTCTCTGAGTTTTAAGGATAACCAAGTGTTAAATGTGAAAACTCATCTGATTTTTTTTCAGTTAGGATTAAAATTCAAGTGAAAGAATTAACCTATCTGCCTCTACCCTCCATAGGGATTTTTATTATTCAGATTTATTCATTAGAAGACTTGCTATTCATGGTTTTTTTATTTGCTTTCATTGAATGCTTGGTATTATATATCTTCCTATTGCATTGATAACTAAAAAATAAAAGATCTTTGTGTTGTGATATAAAATTAATATATCTCAACCAATATAAATGGTATATTCTTTCAATAGAAAAAGGGAGTAAACAGTAGCAGGCAAATATAAATTTTCAAAAGAAAAAAAAGAGTGAAGATTTATGCAGTCACTGAAGTGTAAATTTCTTCTTATGGTAACACATATGCTGCTCTTGCATCATGATTTGTGTTTTGAAATACTAACATTATTTTCTTTTTCATTCATTAAACACATTTACAAAATCCACAGTTGATTCAAAGACATATAAATGTATTTTTCTTATTTCACAGGCAAGAGAATAAATGCAGTTCCCAGTATGATGCAAAACCAATCTACTCAATGCTTCTCTGAACCCATTAAAAAAATCATGGGAAACAATTGTTAGTGAAAAGAGTCCTCCAGCTGTTGTCCCTTCACCACGAAATTTGTTTTCAAAAAATTACTTGAAGTATTGTTTTAATTTGAGCTAATTTCTGCCTAGCAGAGTGAATCTCCTGTTCCAAGGCCACAGCCTTCTCCTGGCTGGCTGCAGTGGTCTGTCAATCCATGTGCTCATGTGACCTCTCTTTTGGCTGGGGTTAATCCTCAACTAAATATTTTAGCTCAAACCTTGCAGGTTTTGGGTCTGGCTGCTGCATAGCATACATAGAGCATACATGCTTTATAGCATGCATAGAGTAGGTACAGGCTTCACAGCTCCTTTCCTGCAGGGCTGGATGCTGGTCTGAGTAATTAACAGGTGCCCCTCTGCAAAGTCCAAATTTTCAAGTTTCTTTTACTTGCCCTATGGGCTGTCCCAAACTCTTCGTGTTCAGCACAGCCACCTTCATTGAAAGAGTCACATTTTTTCCTTCAGCATGGATTTGCTGGAAGCACTGCAGACACAAAGCTCCAGTTCTCAGGAGCCATTTCTAGGGTCACTTGGCAGCAGTCACAAGTGTAACCTCTGTCTTATGTCTCGTTGTGGACTTCAAGAACCAGAGACACTGGCATGAAACAATAAATTATAATAAACTAATTTATGTGACGGTGATATCCCTGGTGATATCCAGCTCACTCAGCTCAGCAGCAATTTCTATAGATATCTAACTCTACACCATCATATCCTTCTCCTCTCAGATTTTATCCTACCCTCCACAGCCTCAATGTGATGCTGTCAATGTAATATCTCCCAAATCAATCATAGAAAAGGCTTGAACTCCAGTCTGTGCACTTAAATAACCACTCCTGGTCAGCAAATAAAAGTTGGGCCAAGTTTTAAAGTGCTGGTCAGGAAGAAGAGATGTATCAAGGTGAAGCTACTTAGTCATCGTTAACTTCCCAGCAATCTATGAGTTTGTGGTCATAAAGCTTAGGTCAATTCCTTTCTAAACAGCTGTCTTGGGTTGCAATGCAAGATGTAACCAGAAGTATGTATTCTATTACTATCTGTTGAAACCAGGTGGGGCAGTTTTCTTTACCTCTTTCATGACCCATCCCTCATAACTGGGAGATATCTTCTGTTAATGAGCCAGCTGTTAAAACCAGGTGTGGCAGTGTCTTTATCTTTTCCATGACCCATCCTCCAGGGGGAGATCTTCTGTCACTGGGCCATTGAGTCTTACTGCATGACTGATAAAATTATGTCATCCCATTGTGAGGTGCTCCACCCAGGGGGTGGAGGCGAGCATTTACACCTGGATATCTTTGGAGACTCAGAACACACAGGCAGCCTTTCTCCACTGGGTTCCCAGAGAAAAACTGGACCCACCTTCACCTCTGGAGCTTCAGAGGAAAACTACACCATTCTACAGGATTGCTGCTTCAACAGAACCACATCTGTCACTCCAGGAGGACTGCAGCCACCATTTAAATGGACTGCTGCCAACACCCTGACCAATAGGGTGTCAGGTTGTATTCTGACTCTGTCAGTGGGTTGGTTTTTGTTGGTTTATTTTGCATTACTGCATTTTTATTTTAATTTCTTTAGTAAAGAACTGCTATTCCCCTTACCAAATCGTTGCCTGAGAGCATCTTCATTTCAAGATTATAATAATTTTGAGATGGGGATGGGAGTAGTTTGCATTATTTTTTCATTTCAGGGGAGGTTTCTGCCTTCCTTAGCAGACACCTGTCATTTCAAACCAAGACAACAGCTTTGTAAAAATAGTCAAATGGAGGAAAGTTAGGTCTCAGGTACAGCCCTGACAGCCCTTCAGCACTGGCTGGCCAGGCAGGACTGGCTGAGTGCATGCTTACCCTGCACCTCATCTTCATACAACCAGGTCGAGCGAGCTCTAAATTGGATGTAGGTCTTTCTTTAGTGAGTTTTTCTTTCTTTGGTACTCATGTTTTCCTAACCTTTTGCCTAGTGCTTTCTTTATGTCTACTTCCTTATTGATAAGAGATATATAAAGGTAGGGCTGTCCATAGACTTTAAATTGCTTTTGAGGGTAATGTAATGAATGAAGCAGCATTAATGAAGAGCAGTGAAATGGTACTCAGCCAGCCTCCCCCCATCCAACCCAGAGCAGTCATTAATGATAATAAGACTCTGTGCCACTCTCCTCCACAAACAGAGAGCTCGCATCACAGGAAACATCAGACAGCCCTCCTCGGGGCACTCTGCTCAACTTCAGTCCTTCTGACATGTACACAGCAGATCAAAGGTCTGAGCAAATATCAAATCTCTATCAGTTACTCCTTAAAAAAATATTCACAGCAAATATTGTCACCTATTTTAATTTGGTAACATGAATGTAGCAAAGCCAGTTGAAATGAGGACCTTCCTTCAGAAAGATAAAAATTTTTAAAAAGTTCGAAGAACAAAATAATTTTAAATTCAATAATGATAACTGTATGTCTCCTCAAAATGAAATTTTTAGAGCATTTATATAGTTAAGTGATCCTTGGATTCTCTAACCATTTTTGTAAGAGCGGTCAGATATTTTGGAAAATTCATTTGCGTTATTTTGTCACCCTCTTTTTTTCCTGCTTTAACAGGTTTGAGGGAAACTCTCATACTAGTGATTACAGCCTTTGAAGTCTGCTATGAAAGAGACCTTTATTCTAGTCACAAGCTGAGTTGTTATTTTCTAAAAAATTTTACACATGCAAATATGAAGTTGCTTAAATTCCAGGACAACCTAAATTACGGCTGCCATTCATTTAAATTATTGCCAAAGAACTCATAAACCAAAGTTCAGACTGAGGAAGAATCTCACATACAGGCCATAGCCGTTTTGCCGTGGAGCTGATGCAACTCAGGGGCCAAGACATTTCCTGAGAGGATTGGAACAAACTTCCATCATGGAGAAGCCAGTGGTGCTGGGTCTCAGAGCTGGAACCAGGTGAAGGTTTTGCTGCTGCATGGGCATTAACTCCTGAGGAGAACAAATATTTCCTTTGAACTTATTGATCAGGTGTCACCAGAGAGCTTGATGTAGATCTCAAAGGCTTGTACTGTAGCTCACATTCACTCAATTATACTGGCATTCTTGGCAAAGTGTACAATTATTGATATTTATCTGTACTTCATAAAATAAATTGCATAATTTTCAGAAAATCACCACAATTTATAAAAGTATATTCATTAGTATAGTCCAAATTTGAATGACAGACCACATCTGTATACTGGATACTATCCAGCTAATTAGAATGTTACTTCAAATATCATCCAAGGGTTTTATAGGAAGGAAAAGGGGTATTACATCCCAACAGAGAAGATATACTAGACCTGCCAAGACACTCACAGAGAATCTCTGTATATTAATACTGTATGTATGCTTGGTCTGTGCTTTTTACCAGAGATAATTAGGAACAAGGTGGTGAGGTGAATAAGAATAAAGTTCCCAGAGGGCCAGGAAGGAGCAAGGAGAGAGGACCCCTGGAAGTGAGTGAAAAATGCAAATTACTAGAAACCTCAAACTCTAAGCAAAGAAAGGGAAAATTAGATACCAATATCTGATGTGAGAAAAAGGAAGATGCCTTAGGGGCCTCCATTCAGCATAACAGAATCACAGAAAAGGTGGTAATACAACTCAGAAGTGTACAAGAGGGAAGGTATCCAAGTAGAGGAGCCTAAGAGGAGATGATGGAGAACAAAATAAAAACTTGAATAGGAAGATGGGAAAAAAAGCAAAAACCACGAACAAAAAAAAATCTAAAAGACCCAGAAGTGTGTAAATCACAGGGAAGAAGGAAGAAAGTAAAAATAATGGAGACAAATGTCTGATCAGGATCAGCAGAATCATGAATCACCAGAACTGTAAACCACTGTGGTACCAAATCTCTCAGGTTATTGCACAATCAGTGGGCATCTCAATAAAAGTACTGGCAGGAGATCTGTATGCCATAGGAGCCAGAGTCATCTTTTCATGATTCCAATGAACTTTTTAGATTTGTACTTGGCTTGAAATGTGCCCCAAGAGATCAGTTGCTCAGGAGACTTCAGATCAATAAACAAAAGGGTGGATAATTGACATGGCAGTTAATAAATGGGAATTTTATGGTAATAACAATGATCTCTAGAAAATTAAATCATCTGTATGGCAGCAAATCAACAGCAGCAGATGACTGCAGGAAACCACAATCTTAGAATGAAATAAAAGAAAATTCTACTCCTTTCAAATTCTATTAGCCACAAACAATTAAAATGACCCCAGATAGAAAATGGACACAGATGCTTAAAACAAATTAAATGGCAAAGTAATTAAAAGCAAATGGATGTAGCAGTAGTCAGGTTATCAAAAGTGACAGGACAAATGGTCTAATATGAAATCTGAACAGTTCACAAGAAAGGAGAAGTTGGAAGGGTTGTGGGTCAGCACATCACAGCAGTCACATCCCAGGCCCTAAAGGCTCCTCTGCTAAGAGCTGTGGGAAACATAACTTTGTTACCACAACCACCAGCTGTGTTGGGTGCCAGAGGTACCCTGGTGAGTGTGCAAAGTGGTTTTGGGGACTCCCTGGCAAGGGTGACGCCGTATTTAGCATAGAAGGATTACCAGGGCAGGTGACAGGACTGGCAAGGGTCTGGGATCCTTTTGCAGCTCCCTCCGCAATGCTGCCATCCAGCCTGGGTGCTGGGTGCCACACAGGGCCACCACTGGCAACCTAAAATTATTTCCAGAGGGCTGGGAAAAACACTGCTCTCCTCCTTCCCCCTTTCACTGAATAAAGCTACTATTAGGGCAGCTTTCCCAGTTAATATTTTCACTAAAAAATGTTCTGATATCCTTGTGCTCTACTCTCTCAGATCAGTGAACACATATGGATAAATTCTTATGTGAATCATGTGTGTTCCCAGTGCAGTTCCCATGGTACCAGTTTTCAGGATCTGAGGGCAATGGATGCTCAAACATTAACTCAGCATCACCATGTTCACCACTAAATCATATCCTCAAGTGACACATCCACTGCACAAAAATATATAGGCTTAAAGAACAAGTTGAGAGGATTTTCCTCCATTCTTAATTATTTCTGCCTCCCTGAAAATGTGCCAAGTCACCAACTTACTGACAAGTGTGACAGATACTTTCATTGCTCTAGTTAGTACCATTCCTATGTGCGATGGAAAGCCATTCCTAATTCTCTTCTTTATCCCACTGATTGAAGAAGGATATTAAAAGGCTTGTCAGCTGCACATGCCAGTGCTAAAATACCTCAAGGTAAAGTCACTAATGAGATTTAGAAGTTTAAAATTACTTTTGCCTCATTCAGAGCAGAGGTTTGCTGAAAGTTTTACTATCACTTCAACCAGGACAGTGCCCTCCCCATATATGCTAGTGTGGGTATCAAATCTATGTTTTTATCATTCTTGGAGACATTCAAATCACAAAGGGACTAGGTAACAGAGGTAGAGCTATTCCTTTTCTATGCTATTTCTTTTATGTGAACTGAGTCATAACAGATTCATAAAATGAAATAAATTATTTAAAACTACCTGCAATGTTTTATACTGAATTCAGTAGTTATATCAATCCTTTCTGACATGACAGAGAGAGCAGGGTCGAGGCTTGGGTGGGACAAGGAAGGTGGAGGAGAGAAAAACACATAAATATATACTCTTGATTTGTTCCAAAGAGTTTTTTGAGTTAGTAAGCAAGCTGAAACATTTATTTGCATTTTCCTCTGTGTTTTTCTTCCAACACAGGTTAAAATTGATAGCCATGTTGATACAATGTATGGTAATATCTTTTATAAAATGGAGTGCCTTTCACCTTTGTGAAAATCAGAAATGACTTAATGCTGGACATTTTTCCAAGGAAAATCTTTTTTTGAGAGGAAGATTTGTTGATTCACATTTTTTGTTTATCTAGTACTTCCGAATGAACATTTTTGTATTTCTTTCAGCTGCGTTCATCATCTCAACCCAGAAATAGGTTCCTACCAGCTGAAGAATCAGAGACCACCTCAGTGGCAGGTTGCAGTGCTTTCTGCGTTGTGTGCTCCTGTTGAAGTCTGCCTCTGGTTTTGTGTTTGCCATGTGTGTGCTCTGCTCCCAGCCACTGGGTATTTTTGGCTGCAATCAAATATTGTGGTGCAGAGCCACATACCTCCAGAGATTCACAAAAATCTAAAAAATAGGGACAGAGAGCAGTAAGTTGGTGGATGCCAAGCAGGGGGATCCAATCGCCCTACAGCCCTGTCTTTGAGAGCTGGATGATATATCCTGGTTTATGGAGCCTAGAGACAGGCTGTGAGTGATAGAACATATTAATAAAGCAACTTTTTAAAAGAGTTTTCTCCACAGCCCCTGCATTTCAGTCTTTTCCTGCTAACCATTCATGCAATGCATTCCTACCATGGGCAGCCCTCTGCGATGTTCTCATTCCTTCACCATCTGCTCCACAGGAAAATTTTCCCCCAGTTTAACTGGGCATTGCCTGTGAAGAGAGTTGCTTTGATGGAAGGCAATATACAAGCAGCACGACCTGGAAGAAATAAAGGCAAATAAACTACTCACAGCAGCAATGAAGGAACCTTTTACTAAAATCTGAAGAAAGCTTCAGCAAAGGCAGATCAAAGGATGGGTCTGTCTTTGTGGTAATGGCACACTCTATTTCACAAAGACAGCAAAGAAACAAAACTGACAAGCTAAATATTTCTTGGGTATCTTTAGTAGCTCCAAGGCTGATAGCACATTTTGATTTCAGATCCCTAGAACACATGTGGACTTGCTGCTGATTGATTTTGCAATTATAAAGGGAGAAGAATCATGCAGTTTATGTGCTTTCAATTAATTGAATATCAGATATGCTGGAACAAAAATCAGAAGCATTAGTGTAGGACACTAATAGGTTAAGAGCCAAACCCAAAAAGACTATTTTTGAAGTTTTTAACCTTCAGGTGTGGCCATCAAACTTTCCCAGTGGTAGCTGGACATTGTTCCCACTGAAGTGAGTAGAAGTAATCTTGTTGTATAACACAGTTCTGAAAAATTGCAGCCCCAGATGTGCTTTTGTAATAAATGCAAGCAAATTTAAAGTAATTTTAAAAAATTGGTTCCTTTTAATTTAATAGGAAATGATGACCCACTTGGAAACAACCTAAAGAATCTCCAGTAGATAAACAACTATACAGGGCTTCCTTTAAAATTTCATAAGCAATACTGTCATAGCTTTTATTTAATTAAATCCTACCATATTCTTTTACACAACCATAAGGCACTACAAGAATCTCTAGACTCCAGACTACAGCTGAGAATAATTTAATTTCCTCAGATAAATGCTGCCTTTTCCAGATTTCCTTTGAAAGTTTAAGAAACACAGACACCTTTAATGCTTAAAGAAGGCTATCAACACTCTTAGAAAGGGATTCACATAAATCTAGTTCTAGGTAAAGTCGTAAGGATCTCCAAATCATACATATTTTCCTTCCTTAGATGACAGACACCCTGCAGCAGCTAATATTAATCGGAAAGAAAGATTAAAATCTAATTTTTTCTTCTTTGCTATGAAGTCCATTCTTATAACACCCATCAAATTTACAAGTATTTGAATATTGCATAATGAATAATCCTCATAGTTTCAACTCCACTTTTTCAATTAGTGTTCTGTTTGTAGGACTGATGGGTACAACAAAGAAAGGCATACAACTAGTTATTAATAAATGGGGTCTCATTATTTGGTCTAGTGGAACCCATTGGCTGATTATTTTGAAAATGCCAAATTTAATTTTTTCATCTGAAGTGATTAAAGAATGATTTTCCAAACACAATATCAGAAGAAAAATAAAAATACTAAGTCCAGAAATTGACAGTATTTTCTTATTGATTTGTATTACACTTTCACCTGGTGGATTCAGCTGAGTTCAAGTTCACAGTGTATGCCGTTCCAAAGCAAGAACACCAGCTCAAGCTCGGCTGCTCTTAGTAGAAGAGATAGTTGAAGACAGGTCTTGCAAATCAAGAATTTTGACCAAGTGAAATGATCAATCACAGCAGATTACCATTATTGTGACAAATACATCACAGGATTTATGAGTTTGGATTCAAGGGTCTTGCCAGACTACTTGGTTTCCATTTTTGCTTTAATGAGCCTCTTTGGTGTTGAGACTTCCTCCCAAACTTCCCCCTTCCTGCGCCTTCCTCTGCTCTTCAGTCTCAAATTATGTCTTTGCTCTTTTTTTGCTCATGTGTTTTCCTGCTTCTCCCTCCTATGCTGTTACAGCCTCTTACACCTGTCTTTCAAGGGTGAGTGGCTTTCAAACATCAGTGAAACAGGTTTCCTTTGGATGCCATTTTTAGCATGAATCTTTAGCTTACATATAACAACTTCCTAAAGTATAAATGCATTAATAGCAAGTTCCTCAACAGAAACCTGAAGGCATGAACGCAGCAGCTGACAGACATAAAGGGTTTAAAACCAACTCCCAGTAAGTTCCAGTAAGTTGCAAATACACACAATAACAGTAATAACAATAGCAAAAGCAGCTTGGCTGAACATACAATTTTCTAGTTTAGGATTTAGAACTCTGTCACTGAATGAATGATGCAGATGTGAAAAAGGAAATCTCAGAGGAAGGATCTTGCTAGGACTTCTAGCCATGCTTACAGGTTGTGTATTCATGAAACATCAGGAGATTTAAAATTTTGTGAAAATATTTGTGAGCCTGAGACCTTGTTATGAAAGTTTGTGATTACTAAGATATTTGTAGATGTTAAAATTCAGAGTTTAGCAATTTGATATACTACTTCTGTTCATAATAAACAATTATGATTGGTTTTGAAAAGCTACTTAAGTTTTAATGTGACTTTAAATCCTTGGGAAAACATCAAAATACCACATGCTATTCCTTGTTGAATTCAAGCTGGTTCATAATCTCCAGTCTGCTGGAGGGACTATTCCAGGGAGAAATTGAAGGCCATCTCTCTTTTATGAAAAATTAAGCTCAAAATGCTCCACTTTCAGAAAATCACTGTAGAAAACTCCCTTACTGATTAACTATTCACGTTATTAGATCCTTCTATATGAAAGATTTTAAGTACAGATTGGTTTTCTACGGGTCTTCAATATATGCTGGAAGTTGATTGTATGATTTTGTAATTTCTTATATACGGAAGTTTTCTTGTATAAGAATTCATAGAAGGACAAAATAAACGCAGATGCAACTTTCTTATTGGTGTTTTTCTTATTTTGCCAATAATAGAAATATGTCCTAGCTGGACTGATTAGTAGCCCAGTGCTGCTGGAATGTAAGCAAACCAGCTTTACTGCTTAAAGGCATATGCCCATCTTTCTGTAGATAATTTGTATAATTTTTGTATGAAATGTGGTCACCAAACCAGTGAAAATGTTAAGTACCTGTTTGGTATTTGCAGAAGCCAAGTATGGGCTATCAATAGTAGCTGACATTATGCAGAAGTGCTATCCATATTGCTGCATGTTTAATGTCACTCTCTAGATGTGTATGGACTTGCCTGCATTAGCAGCAATTATCTTTGCACACTTGTTACCAGTGGGGAACATCTCAGAAAACTGAAAGGAGAAAAGGAAGGAGCCTATCCTCTTTCAACACAAACTCAAAAGCTAAATGCAAGAAAAAGTAAATAAAAAGCACCAGAAAAAGTAAATTAAAACAACACTAGAAAAAGTAAATAAAAGCTATTTTGAAGCATCTGCAGTGTAATGATGTGGGGAAAAAATAGTTACTGTGAATTTTTGAAGACAAATTGAGGCATAAGAAGACAGCCATTTTGGCAAAGTAGCTGTCCTGTTTGAAGGCTGAGAAGGCATATGTGACACACTGGAACATAGTAAGGCTTTTGACACAACCTGCATGACAGTCTTGGGAGTGAATTGATCAGATATTATCTAGCTGCAACACATGTGCTAATAGGTAGTTGAACCACTCTGTTTATTAAATAGGAAGCTATTTGCCTCTGTCAAAGTGCCAGGACATTTCTCATGGGATTCCACAACTGATGCATTCTGTTTTGGCATGGTTCTTTTCTTAGTCTGAGTAATATTTTTACATGACATCAGACTGCAGTGGGGGAAGAAATATAATGTTCCTTTTGGAGAATTGAGTCTGACTTTAAAACTGTCTTTATAAACTAAAGATATTTTTTCAAACCAATAAGCCAAGAAGACAAAATGCTTCATCTGGGAAATAGAAACATGTAGAAACACCCAACAGGAAAATATGGCATGGCGGCACTACTTCACAGAAGACTGTGCCTGTGTTATTGAAATATCAAATGGGAATAATTAAGGAATATGAAACTGTCATAGAAGAAACCAATCTTGTTCTTGCATGTATTAATGGTCAGTGTCATATGGAAGATAGAAGGAGACATTATTTTATATTACAGCTTAAGGTATAGTAGTTTTTAATATTATACTTCAGACAAGAGGCAGCTGAATCAAAGATACTCTCAGAAGGAGACATAGGCATTACATAAGGTTTAATAATTTCAAGGAAAACTGAAGGACCTAGATTAGTTTAGTTAAAAAAGAAGGATCAAAGCAGGCCATCAATCATCAGACATAAAAACAGAGTTTAGTGGGCTTTTTTCATTTTTTTATTTTGTATGCTAGAAAAAGTCTTAATTTCCAGTAGAGACACATTTTCTGTCTCTTCTGGAGGGCAAGGAAAGGGCTGTACTAAAACAGGAGCTGTGGGATCACCTGAACTGGATATTTTCTTGTGTTAAAACCACTGATCAGGAACAGCACATATTTACTTAATTTTTCCTGAGAGGGATGGACTATCTGACCTTTCACAGTTCATTACAATTATAGTTTACAATTAAATATTTCAAACTTAAAATTTTTAACCCTGACTCATCTCTTCCCCCACCCCCAGCCTTATTTCCTAGTGAAATTAGGTTCATGAGACCATGCTCCCTGTTTGACCATCTACCTGTCTTTGACAATATCCATTCTCAATAACTTCTTGAACTCTGTTGACTACTTTAAAATAACATGAAAAGTGAAAAGAAATCAGTACCTGAACAGAAGACAGAGATCAGAGCTAGTCAAGACTCAGCTTCTGGTTGCTCCCTAGGGCAATAACGTGGCTAACCAGTTTTTGTGTTTGTCACTCAACCTGTTACCATGCATTTGGTCCCTGGGGAGCTCTAGCATGGCCCTCTTGGCCTGGTGATGGCATTAAAGAGGACAGGAAGATGGAAAAGACAAGAGGAGCCAGGCCACTGTAGGCGGAAGGATGAAATGGCAGCAGGTCATGTCCAAGCAGTCAAGTTTTAGTGTTTCACATTGTTCTTCGCACTCAAAGCCCAGAAAATTTTCTGACATGGCTCAAGAGGCTGGTGTTGGGTTCCCTGCCTGCTGGAGAGGCAGATGTTCATGGCACTGAACAGTGCCACAGGCTGGCATGGAAAAGCTGAAACACTGCAGCTTAGAAAGAGGTAAAGATTTCCATTCTATGGCCCACTTTAGCAAATAGTTAGTTCAGCTGTCAAGAAATGCATTTGTGATTACAAAGTAGGATATTTACAGAAAATTCTTTTTCTCAGAATCAAACATATTAGCAGATCTGGATTCCTGATTTTGTGACAATTATGAGAATATTGAATCTCTGCTACAGGAGACCTCACAGCTAAACTGAACAATAGAATAGTACAGGAAAATGACTGCATGCACAGAAACAGGCCAATTATTATAGCAGAAAATTGTTTAGAGAAGCAAACCCTCAGCAGCTTAAACAATCACTTGGGAACAACTAGCTTTGCTCTTTGTGAGATGTAATTCTTCTCAGTCCAAAATGACACAGACATTGATTTGAAAAGTAATTACAGCTAGAATCAACAGTTTGCTTGAATTTGGGGGCAGAAAATGAAAGCATAAACCAAATCAGTGATTGTGATTCTAGGCCTGAACACAAGGAGGAAAAGAGGAAGGTAAATAATTGTGTCAGAAAAAAACCCCAAAACAGCATTTAACCATATTCTTGAGACTGTTGGAATTGCATAACCAGAAAAGTCTGGATTTGGGATTTGCATATCCAGTGTCTAGAGAAAAAGATAGAAAAAGCTGAAAAATAATAAAATCTTTTCAGAAATCCTGGAAAAACTAGTCATCCACTTGAAACTTGGCTAAATCAATTCTGAAATAGAGACTAGGAGGGGACACAAAGAAAAAGTGTCAACAATAATTGAGTATAAAAGAAATACAGGAAAGGTAGGAAAAAATTTGTAAACAGACAGAAAGTGATAAAGAAATTGCAAAATAATTTAATATAGGTGACATAGATAGCCTGAGGAGAGTAGCTGAATCCCAGAAAGCAATCAAGAATAACAGATGCAGTTAGAGAGGATGACAACATACAAAAAAGAAAATAAATTATTTTAAGTACAAATTTTTGCCTCGCATTACATGGAGGAATGTCTTCCATTGACTCCTTTTCTTAGTAATGAGAGCAAAGTCTTATCCCAGTTTGAAGCATCAACTGAAAAGATGCCAAAACAAATCTAATCTAGAAAAGAACGTCACCTTACCTTATTCTATTTGAATGTTCTGTATTATTTTATTTGAATCAAATTAATATATGTCATTTGCATATGGGTCTTTTTAGAAAACAGGATAATATGTGTAGTTTTACCAACTAAAATCTTTATATTCCTTCCCTTTTTTTGTAAAAAATGTCATTTACTGTTTTACTTGCTCTAAGTAGAGTGAAATATGTTTCCAGTATTCCTCAGAAAACAAAATTTACCTGCAAAACACTTTGAAGAAAAAGTGGAATTTTATTATTTACATCTTCAACGGTTTGCCTACATAACTTGGAGAATTTTTTTAATAGATATAAAGTTTTCAGCATACTATTTATGTCTACCTCTTAACACCCCTTAACAATCTCGTATTCTGCCAAATATCAACTTTACCTAAAAAAACTGAAACCAATCACCCACCACAGTTAGATGTCTCTTCTACATTTGCTATTTTCTTATTAATAAAAAATAGCTGAAACATATTTAAACACATAATATAATTCTGTAAACATTGAAAGTCATATTAAACATGGGTGTTTAAATGACTATCATCTTATAGAACACCTTCAAAGCCAAATTAAATTAATGGAAGTACTCTAATTGATCTTAATTCACTTTGAAATATGTCTTAATAATAGGTGTTAAATATATATACTTTTTGAAAGTTTCCATTCTCATAATAGAAGCTCGATTCTCAAGCTAGAAGCTTGATTCTGCATTTCCTGATTGAGGACTCTTGCATAAAATTGAGCACTAAATATGCTGGGGCTGGGTTATTCTGGAGGAAATTTAGACACATAAAGTTACTATTGAAGACAGTATGAGTATAAAAGCATGAAAGAACAAAAAAACCCAAACAGATTAATGGCTAGAAAGCAAATTGCCCAACAAAGTACCAATATGTTTTAAAGCATACAATCCATAATAGCCTTGTCTTCAGAAATTAAGAAAGACATCAGAGTTCCCAATTGTTTTTTATGATAGTCTGTGTGCTTGAGACTAGACCTCTTTACTAGTTGTTATTTCTATGATTCTTAAGGAATTAAACCGATGTAATTATATTATCATAATTTTGACAGTTTTTCTTTACCAGAGGCCCTCCATGAAGGTTACATAAATTACATAAAACAGATTCCTGTATTAAATCGCTAATTAAAAAGTACTAAATCACTGTATTAAGCTAGAAGGTAGAAATAGTACCAAAATTAGATTTAGCAGAAAACTAGCTATAATGGAAGAAAATATTCCATATGGCAGAAGACCTATCCATTTTCTTAAAAAAAGGAAGAAAGGATCTTTATAGATAGATCTTTATATCATTATGCATCAAAATGTTCTCTTAGTTTTTTATCCAAAAATGCATTATCACAGTGAAATGAAAATATTCCCATTTTCTTAACAATCCAAATACTCAAAGAAAATTGTTTTAGACTAAATTAAACATACTTGGAAGCTCAAAAGCAGGAGTTTCAGTTTAAGATTTCTATTTATAGTATGAGAAGAAATCTAGGCAAATTTAGTCATAAAATATGAAATGAAAAATCATAATGTTTCACTTTTAAAGTGTAGGAACAAATAGTTCCTTTCTAGTTCTTTATTTACATCTGTTTGACTTAAAATACACTTTCTGGTGAGCAAGCCATTGAAATTTAAAAAACTCACCTAGAATTCCCATTGTGGCAATGAAAACTTTTACATAGACTAGATTTTAAGTTTTAAGTATTCATGAAGCTCTTCAAGGGCTTCCAGACAATGATTAATGATTGACATACTTGGATGTTTTCTCAATTCAGTGACTTTTTTTCTATTCAAAAGTCACTACTTATTTTAAAACAACTGAAGTATAGTTTCACAAAACAAACCTCATACAAATATTTGCATGCAATGTTTTCAAACAAATCAAGTGTAATGGCTATAATTAAATTCAATGCAGTGTAAATTTGAGATAAAAATCAATAAGTGACTCTGAAATCTCATCTCTTATGGATTCATGAGTCATTTATCTCCTTCTGCAATCCACATCAAAAGCAATTATCAGTTAATGAAATCACACAGATGCAAATCAGAAATAGGAAAATTTCAAATCTCCACAAATTAACTTAGTAAGAAAAAATGTAATCCTGTTGCTACTAGCTCTGGTTAGGAATTGCTTGATTAGATATTTGGTGGTTTTTTCCTGTAAAAAAACAACAAACAAACAAACAATCAAAACCCCAAAATCAAAACAAAAAAAGCCCCAGCTTGTTCAACCAGAACAACTCTACCCAAACAGTGATTTTCTAGCCAATCTAGTAGAACCGTACAACTCACAAAATGCATCCAGCTGCTGGATGGAGCTGCTCTGTTATCCCTGGGCTTCTCCCCATGAGAGTGCAGGTAAAGGTGGAGCAGTGGCAGGTCAGCAGGCAACAATCTGAGCCTCCCTTTGTCTTAGTGTTGAATAGGAACATTTCCCGAGCCTAGGGCTTGAACCTGGTTAGAAACCCCCAGTGCCAATGGTGGGAGATGCGGGTGACAGTCCTTGGCACTCCTGGTGGCTGCAGGACCCAAGCCAATTTGTGTCAGGTTTTATTCATGCTGGAGAAATGCAGCTGCTTGCTGTTCTTTGAAGTTGGTTCATCGAGCGTGAGCCACAGGGCTAAGTCTCTTACCTTAAGAGACAGAATTGAAAGAGACTGAATGATAGGTGATAAAATGTCATCTGAAATTCAGTATAAAATGATGTTCAGGACAAAAATCAGAGGGAATGCATAAATGCAGTGTGTCTGAAAAGAAAAAAAAAAAGTGAAACCTTTTTTTTCCTGGGAGGAATGTAATGACTTTTCCATTTCAATACATGTGAGGTGGCCCTGAGACCATTAGTGAAAAGTAAAGATATTTGTGGTCCCAGCCAGAATTCCTGACATGCAATGAGAGGTGGATGCTTTTTGCTCCTCTCATGGGGGATTTCAGATTCCTCACATAGTATCTCACTTCCATGGCTGAGCTCTTGAGGTTAGGTCTGACCTGGGAGATAGCTGGGAGTGTCTACCCAGTGTTTGTTGCCCTTCTTGGTCAGCATAGCAGCTCTGTGGGCTCAGCACTATTCTCAGCACAGCAACCAAAGCCATTTGTTGTGATTTAACCCCAGCCAGTGACCAAGTACCACCCAGCCACTCACTCACCCATGCCCCCCCACAAGTGGAATCAGGGTGTGAATGGGAAGAGTAAAAGAAAACTTGTATATTGGTGTAAGGACAGTTTAATGGGCACTGCTTCCCATGGGCAGGCTGGTGTTCAGCCATGCGTAGGGGAGCAGGACCCCATCACAGATAGCAGTGACTTGGAAAAACAAAAGCCATCACTCCAAACATTACCCTCTTCCTTCTTCTTCCCCTTACTTTATATCCTGAGCATGATGTCATTCAGCCTGGAATATGCCTTTGGTCAGTCTGGGTCACCTGTTCCAGATGCATCTCCTCCCAACCTCCTGCGCACCCCCAGCCTCCTCACCAGTGTGGCTGTAGGAAAAGCAGCAAAAACCTTGGAAAAACAAAAAACATCTCTATATAATCAACATTGTATTCAGCACAAATCTGAAGCACAGCCCCATACTAGCCACTGGGAATAAAATAACTCTACCATGGACCAAAACCAGCACATATGTGTACCTATAGGGCTGTATATACTATGTATAGTGCATAAGTACTATTTAATGTACAAGGTATTCCTATTAGGGTCAATACTACTTAATTAGTCATGACTGTGTTTCAAAACTTGTGTCTTTTGCAGACAGAATGACATTAAGGCAAGCAACAAACTGCATGTTTGAAAATAATTATTTTAGTCATAGCATTTACACTTTTTTTTCAAGGCTTAGGAGCATGTAATATTGAGTTGTTACTGCAAGTACAAAAAAACCCCCAGCAAACCGTCAATATAGATGAAACTTTTAAATGTTTTTAAGCTTGGAAATAAAACAATTTTTTTTGTGTCATTGCATGCCTTCTGAACTAGAAAGAGGAAACTTAACCCTGACATCTAAAACTTAGCCTTTGGATATGCCAAGTATATGTGTGACAAGAATAGCAAAAAGATAAAAAGCTCATGGAAATCTGGATCTTCATTCTATGTCAGTATCCTGTCTAAACATATACAGATCATGGGTCCTTCTTTCTTTCATATTTGAAACCCAGATGATTAATTTTTTTTGAAAATACAAAACAAAACATTCCATGTGACTAACAAGTTTTAACTAGTGCCTATTATATGACAGCATGAATTATTATTAGTAGCAGTACAAATTAAGAAACATTAGTCTAAATTGCAATCCTTTGGAAAATCACAGCATCAAAATTAAAATTTTAAGTACAGTGGCATAAGCCACATGAAGACAGTAGCATAGATTTAACTAATATCAAACAACAATAAAAGTTTTGCACTTTACAAGCAGCAGTGTATGGCAAATATATTGTGGTGAAGAAAATGAGCAAGGAAAAGAAAAGCTTTAGGTGAGAGACAGAAATCAGAGGGCTTATGTTAGCAATGAACCCGAAGTATTAATAGAGCTGGACTAGTTTAAAGACATGAGACTACCTCTGTAAACACCTCCACACAGGTAGCACTTCTGAAAAATAGACACATTTTATATAGTTACCCATTGTGTACATCCAGCCTGCTAAACATTCCTCAGGCATTTCTTTCCCAGAGGCTTGCAGCACAGAGCAGCAGCAGCATACAGAAAAGGGAGCCTCTAGGGCACTCAGTATGGAAATGTTAATGAAAATGCTTCCATGCTTAAAACAATTGCAAATGCTTTTAGACACTGGAGCATGGTATTCCAAGGCCATCTAGACCAGAAAAGTCCCAGCTGCTGCCTATGTAGATGTCTACTTCTGTAGCATTTTATGACACTGTGCCCTGAATTGGGGATTGTGTTCATAGAAGGCATAGGAGAGAGAGGGTGCCATAGGTACAAGGCATGAACAAAGTACATCCTCATGATGGAGATATACAGCTCTCAATTGCAGAGACTTTGTCTCTGTATGACCCTTTTCTATATTAAGTACTTTTATATACCAGCTTTTAAACAACAGAAAAATCCAGCTCACGAACAGAGGGTCTATTTTGTGTCTGAGAGCTAAGAGAAAGCATGAGTGTATATCCACAGGACAACTTCATGGCATTTTCAGTGACAGCTTGCTACAGTTAAATGAAGGAAAATGGCAAATTATGTAGATGAGCTTCAGTATCAGCTCCAGGATAAACCTGGTTAATCTATCCTGGCTATGGGATCCTTAGACCTAAGTCAAGGCAATAATGCAAATAGTACTTGAGAAGATTCAGCACATCACCCAGGGTGCAGATAAGCAGCAAGTGAAATTGTTACATTTCTGTTAATCTGGAGAAACTACAGTGGAACTGGCAGAAAATCAGCCAAATATTTAATGCTTTATGCATCTAAATTAGGTCAGGTACTATGTGTGATTGCATTTCTTCATGTGGCATTTTCAGAACAAGGAGATTACTATTATCAGCTCTGCTTCAAGACAAACAGGTTATGTGTCCAGAAAAAAAAAACAAATGTGGGGAATTGATAAGGGTTTTGTTCAACTATTTTTTTTCTTTTTCTTTTCTTTTTTTTTCACTACTTCTTTGAATCTGAAAAATTATTCTTTATTCAGACTTAAAAAGGCTTCTCTTATGTTTTGCATACTCTGCTGCTATTGACAAACACTTCACTGTCAACCATGACAAAAGTACTACCCCATCATCAAGAGGTGTACTCTGAGTTTGAAAAAAGTCCTAAAACTCATGTACTCATTAGTCATTTTGCCAGGTATGGAATGCTATTGTCACTAACGGGCCTCAGGGGACTGCAAAACCTGTCATTATTACAGTATTGAAATTGTCCCACCTGACTATGTGCTGAAGTGACGGATTCAAGCATTTATAAAACCCCAAAACCCCTCATAGTTTCAGAACAGGGACATTCCCCTTTCCTCCTGTCCCCCCAGTAACTTTTGGTTTTTACATTTTAAAGCTGGAATTTGATAAATAAGGATATTAAAGCAAGTAAATCAAGTTATTTTTTCCCCTCTATTATACTTTGGCATTATGAAATAAATAGTAAAAATTCTGGAATATGAAAGTTCTTTGCACATTCACACGAGAAATGCTTAGTTTTTGTGCTCACAATAATAATATCTAATTAAGTCCTTCTAGACTTTAACAATATTAATAAAAATATCTTAGACACCTATAGCTGTCCATCATACAAACTTGGTCAGACACACTGCTGATCTTCCTCTGTTACTACTGTATCTTTTTCATACAAACTGTCTGGTAAAGATTTCACAATATTTGGTTTCCACGGAAAAATATACCTCTGGATGAGGAAGCAGCTGCCCTTCTCCTAGGTTCTTTTTCCTTTTCCACACACTCCGAGCCAACAGCTTCTTCAGAAAGAGAGGTTAGATTTAACTGCAAATCCATCGGGGACAGCAGTATATTCTTGTGCAAGTCAGCAGTTTTTGCTCAGAGTTTCTGACAAATTTTGCATCCTTCTTTGTATGCATCAGTACCTAATGCAACTTAGCTTTTCCCATCCACATGCTGCAAACTGTGACATATGTAAATCCTTCTGTCTTTTTGTGCCCTTATTGCATTTTTTATTTAAAATAAAACCTTTCTGAGTATACATTTGATTACAGAATCCCAGAAATCATTTGAAGGAATGTTGCACACTTTATTAATTCTAAGAAATATTTACACTACATTATGTTTCACTGTTTAAAAATATGATTCTAGAATAACACTCTGAAATGAACACTTTAGAATGGATTAGATTGATGAATGAAGTAGGATTCCTATTACCTAATATTGGTAAAACTAATCCAGGCTACTCATCCGGCTTTCTCTCTAAACACCCATCACTGCTGACTGAAGAAGTAGCCAAGAAAATCATGTTAGATAAAGCTAATTCTTGGATTGCAAGATTAAAGAAAGATGAATTGCACTAAAAGGGACTTGCATGCATAACATTAGTCACAAAACAGAGACCCGTGGGAATTATTCTATGTCATTGTTAATTACACAAATAAGGTTTCTCAGCAGAGTCCATTGGGCTGAATACTCAACAAGCCTGTGTGTGTCAATGAAACTCTGATGATTTGCTTTGCATGTGTTGCAGTTACATCTAATTCATCAAAAGACTAAGACCTGTGACTGAGCTTAGTTTTGAAAGTACCTTAGGCCAAGGCATGGGTCAGGTGTAGGTTTAGGTACTGCATTGATTGCACTGGGACCATATGCAGGCTTGCACGTTATGAAACAGTTTGTTTCTGCTTAATGTAGTGTCTTAAAATTGGAAATCAACAAGACAAGCAGGTTCAGTGAACAAATAATTGATTAAAAAGCTTAACAGTTTGAAATAGTAAGTATGCCATAACTCCTAATAGAAAAAACAGGGACTATCTCCAGATAAGGAGTTAAGATATATTATTCTTCCTGAAAAAGAATCACAAAAACCCACCACCAAAGAAAACCCAAAAAAGCCCAAAACCAAAAACTCAAATAAACCCTAGTGTAGTGAAATGGCTGAAATTGTGTTAACTGTGGATGAGGCAGTCAAGATTCTACATAAAAGTAGGCATGAAAATAACCACAGCTGAAATCTGGAGATGGACTAGGGTAATGGCCTATAGACACCAGCAATTTAAAGGACTTCACAGGCGTGTTAAAAGCATTTAAGAGGAAGAATTGAAGAGGTAGATGATGAACCACTGACTGTTTCAAATTCATTGCCTGGCAAGTTACTGTGTGTTGAGGCATTTCTCTCATTTAAAATTTATGACTCTGTATTGAGAAAAGAGACGGAGTTAAGCATGAGTAATTGCTTAGATAGGTTCTAGGCTCAGTGGTTTTAGATGGAGTGAGTGCAGAGTCTGCCATTTTGTCAATATGTTAATTTTTCAAAAGAGAAGATAAATATTTAATTATTTTGAAAGCTAACATTTACAAAAATATTAACATACATGTTGAAAACCCACCACATAAAACTGGAAACAGCTGAAAGCTGCCAACTTGACACTCTGATGCTTAATACAAGAATCAAATTAATAGCTGTCCCAGAGCATTCATCCTTTTTCTTTTCTGCTACTAATGGGTTTTTATCCCTTTTATATTTGTTGTGGGTGGGTAGCCTTAGATTAATTCAGCTATCTGGAGTCCTTTCCTCTCTAATTCATCAAAAACCTTGAAAAATAAAACCGAATGAAATAAGGGAGTCCACATAGACGTTTTTATTTATCCTCCCTCTCCCTCTCCCTCTCCCTGTCCCTTCTCTCTTCTCCTCTCCTCTCCGAACCTCTCCTCTCCGAACCTCTCCTCTCCGAACCTCTCCGAACCTCCATTTTGTGGCACTGAGTTCCTCTTTTCCATAATCAACTTTTCTCAGAATAATCCTCCAGTTACAGAGGGACAGCAAAACAGGATATATAAAAATTGAAGAAAAAAAAGTGACTGAAATATAATTTGATTAATCTTGAGGTAGACTCTATTTTTTCCTCTATTCTTAACTAAAAGTAAGCTCTTTAGTAACAGAAGCCCTTTAAAAAGCTATTCTAAGATTGTCATATGAGAATAAATTCAATGTTAAAAAATAATTAGAAAAACTTAATTACCTGTAGCATATCAGCTGTCATAACTGTTGTTGGTATGCCTAACCCTTAATTAGCAATGAGTTATGATTGATTAATGAACCCAAAGAAGTTTACACACAGGCTGTGTGACATGTATTAAAAAAAATAAGGTGCCTGTACCTTCAGAGACTAGTTAACTTCTCAGAGCTGCATCTTTCATTTTGATGTCTTCAGAGGTCAAAGGACATCCCAGCTGATTTTCCAGGAGAGCTTTTTATTTAGACAACCAACCAGAAGAAAAGAGTAGGGAAAAGTTTACTAGAATCTGGTGGTCAACATATCCTGC
Source organism: Anthoscopus minutus (assembly GCA_013399455.1). Classification (NCBI taxonomy): domain Eukaryota; kingdom Metazoa; phylum Chordata; class Aves; order Passeriformes; family Paridae; genus Anthoscopus; species Anthoscopus minutus. The sequence goes on along the minus strand of VWYI01004404.1, from coordinate 18,839 downwards.
ATATATATATTCTCATTAGATTGAAAATTAATTTCTTCCCGAATCATGTTGTTATAATTAACCTCAGATAACATTTCAAATTAATTTAGGCTTTGGGCTTTAGGGGTTTTTTTCCTGTTTTTTTCTTCGGAGTTGAATTTCTGAGACATGCATTTTTTTTTCATAGGTTCAGAAGAATAAATTACATCGTTCTTAATTTGAACATTAAGCCACTGACATGAGTAAACCGTACTGTACAGCCATTTGCCCCAGTCTGGTAGCTTCAAGGCTAGAAAAGTTTTCAGGACAGTGTCTGAGGTGGTCAGTCTATCTCAAAATGAAGGTGGCAGCAGAAAAAGAGTGTATAAACAGGCAGCAGAAATGAATAGAGACACTATTATAGATTTGTTGGAATAGAAAATGCCTGTTTTTCAACAAGATACCAACGGCATGGTGGAGTCAATGAAACTAAATCTGCTAGACTCTGTTTGAGGGTTTATAGACAATTTTGAATGTTTTTTCACATGTAACTCCAGGAATCTACAGTTTTGGTTGTTCCAAAGAATGAATAAACAAAGCAGGGATCTTATAATTACCTGTAAGCGGAAAAGTTAATGCATGTAGTAGAAGAAATGGCAGGATACTTAGAATTTAACATAAATTTTCCTAAGGTCATAGTCTTTGCTGGTGGCTGAGGATATCTTTTATTGCTTTACATTATTGCTAACTCTTCATGGCAAACAGATCATCAAAGCAATTTTAAAATCATCGTGTAAATAAAGGAATATAAGACCTACCATTCTACAAGTTAACTTGAGGTAATAAGTTTTGCAATATCATACAGATATAACATAAAACATATTGCAACAGCAGTACAAGTAAAAAATCAGACCAGTGTAAACATGACAAATTACTCTGAATATTCATGACTTCATGCTTCTTATAAGTCTATCTGCTTAAAAATCTTGGCAGAAAAATAATCTGTGTGGAAAGTAATGTTAAAATAATGAGAAGGAAGAGTCAAATAACTATGTATTGATCCATTTTTGTTCATTCATCAGCCTTTTCACTATCCCATCACATAGGATAACAAGGAATCATTATCTCCATATGATATCACAATTTTTTTCTTGGTTCTCTGAAACTGGGTGATTTTTACCTTTCATCAGTGTTTTGATCTTGCCCCACAATTTTGGTTACAATTGCTTCCATGAGCAGCTTCTGTGAGAGCCTTAAATATGAGGTAATGTGATTAATATTTTGTTCTTCATATGGGAATATTTTTAAATGTCTTGGTAGTGGGAAAAATATTGATTTCCTAATATCAATATATTTTAATATAAAAATCCAAGGCATCATTCACACTGTTATTATTGCGGTCTTCCTCATTTGTACTAGTGCTTTGTCAAAGCTATTTTCTTGACTATTTTTTGACCCTTGATGGATTATTTATGGCAAAATATTTTATCATCATATTTCTGTGAGTTATTTTAAACTCTTTTCAGCTTTGAGAATGTCATCAATTAGAACCTGAGATTGACGATTTTCATATTTCAAGCGACTTATGCAATTGTGCAAAACTGGTTTTGACTAATAATTTAGGAAATTTTGGACAACACAGTTCATAAATACACAAAGCTGCTGAAATATACCCAATCTCAGAAAAGAAATGTTGAAGTACAAGGGATTTTTTTTTACTTTCCTTTGGTTATAAAAGAAATTTCTGTTACTTTAATAAATACATCATAGCACAAAACAAACAAAGCAAAAAGTTTCTTTAATGAGAAGATCAAGCTGCATAAGAGGATATTACATTGATTTATAGCTGTTAAAATGCAGATAGCAAACCATGGACAAATATAATCAATCAATAAATCTTAAGTTAAACATATTCTTAAGGCCTGATTTTTTTTCTAGTTTTTTTTAGCAAACTGGGTAAGGCCTCAAATAAAGAAATACAGTCATTGTCTCTCACCTTGCATTTGGCTATAAAGTGCTCACACACAACACACAGCAAGGATGGTCACTAACTTTTTGCAGTACAAGAGAGAAAACTCTTTATTTGGCTGATTTCTTACAGAAAATCTTAACTCCAGTTTCTGTCCCTCTAAATTGACAGTTATTAATTTTTAAGCTGAAGACTAAAAATGAGGCTAAACAACAAATTCTTAGCCATGTATCTAAATTAGCATTTTTGTAGGAAAGCAAAAGCTATGAAACCAAATATGATGCATGACGCATGTGGCATCAACATGCTAAAACTGTGCACATAGGTGGAATATAAATATGGCCAAATGTTGGGGCTTAGGTGTCCTTTCTTTCTTTGTGTTTTTTTCTTAGCTAGTGGAACTTTTCCCCATTTAGCTGAGAGAAAAGCCTTGATGTTTGGTACATCTTTAGTGCTTAAAAAAAGACAAAGAATAGTCTGGGTCCCGGGGGGCAGCTGGGGAGGGGAGCGGGGCTTTTTGGGTCCTTCAGCGGGAGAGCGGGACAGACACTCTCGGAGCTGTTTCTGCTGGGAGAGGAGGTTTTTGCCATCATCCAGATGGAGCAGCTTCTTCTTCTTCTTCTTCTTCTTCTTCTTCTTCTTCTTCTTCTTCTTCTTTCTTCTTTTTCTTCTTTCTTCTTCTTCTTCTTCTTCTTCTTCTTCTTCTTCTTCTTTTCTTCTTCTTCTTTCTTCTCCGTTTGTGGCCTCCGCTCCCCTGTCCTGCCGGACATGCTGCAGCCCCAGCTGCCACCGCGGAGCTGCTGATCCATCTCCTCCACCGGCCCGGGACTCTCTGCTCATCCCTGCCATTCCAGCGAGGTGTTTTCCTCAGAGCCCTGCAGGAGCTCCGGGACTGAGTGCCAACTGAGGGGTTTGTGAGGCACCGCCTCTCCTCCACTTTTCCCATCTTGGCTGAGACGGGGTCCCTGCTCTGTTCTGTTGTTAATACTGTAGTTATTGTTGTTGGTTTACCTTATTATATATATTAGTAAAGAACTGTTATTCCTATTCCCATATCTCTGCCTGAGAGCTCCATACTTTCGAAATATAATAATTCAGAGGGAAAGGGTGGGGGCTTACATTTTTCTTTTTCTTCATTTCAAGGGAGATTCCTGCCTTCCTTGACAGATATCTGTCTCATAAACCTAGACACCAAATTTTGACCCCAGTTAATCTCATACAGTCCCATTAAACTTAATAGTTCTCTATAGGTATAAGTGATAGCAGGGTCTACATTGTAACTAGAATCCTTGTCAGAGCTCCTCTGTTGGTGGGGAGTGCAACAGAGAATGTCCTGATGTTAGTTTCCTGTTCTTGGTGAAAACTCTATGGAACAATTCTATGTGATAACACCTGTCTGGAAAATCAAATCCTACAGATAATTATTAATCTCTTAATAATTAACACATTGCACATGTTTAAGCACCTCAGATCACTCTGTCCCCAGCCCTGAAATCAGAGGAGTGTCCTGGTTCTACAGTGGTCCTTAAGCATAGTCATTATTTGCGGTTAATCTTAAAATCACATTTTTCTCTTTGTTAGAACAGTTTCCACTGAGAGAACTACATCTCAATAAAGCACATAAAAGTATGGATATCCTGTGAGATTTTTAAGTGTTTCTTAAGCCTAAGGCCGGGAGAGTCAATTATTTTGAGTGTAAGAGGAGACATGGATATTTATGGCACCTTCCACCAATCCCTAATCTACATGGGAAGGAATACACATATATGAGCCACAGCAATAATCCAGCAGGCTTTTTCCAAATCCTTTACAAGCAGAGTGCAAGACAAAGCAGGGCTGCCTACACATGAGGCATAGACTGTTCTGAATTGTTGTCACAAAATATGTGCACATGATTGGTGTCAGGGGCTCTAGATTGAAAATGTTTGTCATTACCATCTGTAATTAACTTTAGAAGTGCAGATATTATGGTGTATAGTTGCCCAGGGAGAAAGCTATACCTCTCCACCTTGCATTCAGCAATAACAATCATGTACACCTGGGTGCAGCAGGTTTGCCTAATGTTTCCTTCATACTTTTTTTGATGAAGGCTGGGCAGCTGCATCAGTTCTGGTTTCTGGTTCACAATTCTGGGCAGCATCTGATCCAGCTGGTGTCACTCCTCCCTGTCAGCTTGAAAAATGCAAGAGAGCTTGGAAACTCCCTACTGTCGTTCAAGGAAATACATGGCATCTGCTCTTGTTCATGCTTCCATTTCAGTTTGGTATTTGTATATCCATGGGTTTTTGCAAAATGTTTTGTCTTCTAGTACAATTTTCCAGTGATACCCCGTTCCATGTCTGACCTCTTAATCTGTATGTTTTTTATGCCTTTTATGCATTATGCATCTGGCACACATGGCGTGATGTACCATTGATGCCTCACATAGGGGCAGAGGGGTGATGAGGTGGGTAGTGCAGTAGTTATATTTTATCAGTTAATCAGTTATACTTTAACTACTCAGTCCTTTCTCCCCAGGTCGAATTAAAGAAAAAATGAAAATATAATGTCCTTTATCATATATGAAAATACCTGACATCTGTCCTGCTCCAAACCTCAGAGGGTTAAGCCTCCCTGGCATATTTTGAGCAGAACAGCTGAAAATTTAAACCTTTGTTTACTCAGAAATTTGTATATCTTTGTTTTTTGCTACTCTAATATATATGCATTTCTTCTCGTATTCTGTCATTCAATTTTTATTTAATTTTATCTTTGACATGTCAACAAGAAGAAAAGCAGTTTATCTGAAATTTGCTGCCATTCCAGACTTCTCTGTGGACAATTTTTCTATCTCGGTAATCCTCTTAATTTCTCAGTTATTTGCACATAAATAGGGCTTAAATATCTTTCCTTCTTCACACAGTACCTTTTTTATATAAAATCTCAGGGTCAATGGGTATATTTTATTAGGGATTTGTACAGTCCGTGGAGCAAGAGGATACAGCATAGGCTGTGACCTCTAGGTAGTCTTATGATACAGGACTAAGTAATATATAACATTTATACTATTTGTTATAAACTATTCTAGATTTTCATTACTGTAAAGCTCAGAGGCCAATACAAAAACCAGAGAGTGCTGCAAAGCAATATGCCAGAGGAAAAAAGATGTTATAGCAAAGCTACTACACCCTTGAGTGAGAAGCCTCTGAACATGTGAGTTTTTCCATTTTGAGAGGGGAGAAACATTTCAGCCATGTTGTCATTGTTATGATTCCCATTTGAAGCCAGGGTATACTGAAATGACTAATTTAAAAAAAGAAAAAAAAATATATAGAGAGAGAGAAACACATATTTAACATCTTGAACCAAATTTAAGGAGGATTCATTTTATGGTATTAATCCCATGTCCCTTTGCACTTCTGTAATATTCTTGTGGACAGACCATTCAGTAGTTGAATCAGGCTGCAGATATTGAAACTTTTTTCATGGAATCACCAGCATGAATGGATTTCACCCCCTTTTTAAACTTATTTTAGTACTTTTTTTTTCCAGAGAGGAAGAGCAATTTATGCATGTGTGTGACAAATATGCATGCTGTACTGAAAAGCAGCCCTGTGAGAGATTTGGTATCACAATAGAAAAAGCAAAGAAGAGAGATCTATAACATAGAGACTGAAAGGCATTGTAATTGAAAGTAAGATGAAGAATGAAAAGAAAGGCAGATAATGCATATTTGGAATACAGCTATAAAGCTTGTCTGGAAATAAGGTGGAAAAAGAAAATCAAGGGATAAGGTAGAGTTGAGCCTTTAGAGTTCAGGTATTCTTAGATCTTGGGGATCCTGAGCACTAAAAAGGAAGCAGGAGTGAAAGGGAGGAAAATATCCAGCAAATGTTTACTTCTCTAGCTATCTTAGGGCCTGGTATATCAATATGAAAAGTGGCAGAGACATGGAGAGCACTGCTCCTCTACCTTTTCCCACAAACTGTTGGATGGATTCTGCAGCTGCAGGGCAGGAATCAACAGAGCAGCATGGGCTCACTCTTCTCCAGCAAAACAAAGTGATATAAAGCTATGCAAAAGGGGTAATAAACCAGCTGTTTACAGCTATTTAACAAACTGCTCCCCAAATGATATTTCTCTCATACAGATGTAAATAGAATGCTGACTTATTTTATGCTGCACTGAAGAAGGAAATGCAAACAATCCCATGTAATAGATAACTCTAAGTTGAAACACTGTACCATCAATTCTGTCAATTTTTACTGCAGTTACTCAGTGTACTGATGATGGCCACAACATTTTCCAGGGTTCTGTTTGTATTAAGGATCCCCCTTGGATTTTACTGAATTATGTGGCTAACATAGCTTTTGAGAGCACCATTACTTGAATACTTGGAAGCATCAGGTAATTTTTGAAGTCTGTCATAGGGATAAAATAGTCCACTAAATGATCAGAGGAATATTCTGTTTAATTTTGAGAAGATATTTTTCCCTTCTCTGATACAATCTGTTTGTATTCCTCTATTTTGTTAACCATATAAATGACTTACGTCAGGCTGAGCCTCACAAAATTACTTTAATATTCACAGTAAGATCTCTGATGACACATCACCTCCCTTTTCAGCAGTTCCACAGGTATCAATCCTGAGGAAACTTTGCCCATCAGTACAAGGATGTGGTCCTGAAAGGCTGAATCTGAAGAGCTCCGAACATCCTCAGCTCCTGGAGGCCCCCATGGGCTTCACAGGAAATTTTGGTGTGTTTATCCCTTTGGATTCAGGATCTTACTCTGCACACAGAATTCCCATTGAAGCCAATGTGAGCTATTCACTGACACTGAAAACCCATCTCTTCACTTACCTGATGGTAAAGTGTTAGGTGCTACCCTGAAGTCTGTGAGTTACATGAGCTTAGATAGAAAGTAGGTAGAAATGTGGGTAGAGGTGGGATTCCTGGGACCATTAGCAAGATGCAATTACAATTCTTCTTAAGAGTAGGCTTACAGCATTTGCCTACTTATGCAAGGTCTGATGTACAATAATGCAGGAAAAGTAAGCTTTGCTACTATGGACAAACTACTGTAAAGTGCTGTAATTTATTCACTATGTCTGATAGGAGTTCTGGTTGTTTGTTTCCAGCACTGCATGTAGTTAGATTAAGGCATTTGGTACTCTCATCTGGCAACAGTATGTGAAATTGTTCATGATAACCTCTGCAGGAACTTCAAGAACACAACTACTGCAACTTACAGGATTCTGTTGAGTTCCCAGGGAAATTTACCACCTTCTAAGAGATTTTGCTGAAGTGTTCATATGAGAAAAGATATATCTTTTACAGTACTCTCCCGCCTCCATGTGAACATCTCTGTCACTATGACAAAGGAATATAAAAGTTTCTGTACATTCTGTAATCAGCATAATTTATTTATGTGGCAAAACCCCAATGCTGATTTATAGCTGTTGAGTATCTGACATTTTTCTTTTGTACAAATATTGTAGAGTTTCAATTAACTGTAATAACTCTACTATTGCTTCTTCTCTTTAATTTCCTTTGGCATCTTTCCTCTTCCTTCTCCCATTTGGAAAGCAAACACACGTATCAAGAAAAAAACCTGGCGGTTTTTAGACATGGGGCAGAGACTTCTGTGTCACAGAGCTCTGACATTTCCAGTAAAAGTTCTCCTGTAATTTCCATCCTGAATGTTCCTTTTGTAAGATGACATGAACATGACTGGGTTTATTTTGTGTGTGTGTGTGGGTTTGTGTCAGAACAACATAGAACTGTATTTACATTAAAATAAGAGAAAAAGTAAAAGAGTAAAGAACATCACAGACTTACAGTAGAAAAGAATGCTACTATCAGCATTTCCCTAAGAGTAAGTTTATATATGAGATTATTAGTTGCATATAATGAAACATGTGTTTCTCCCTTCATCTAGGTAGAAATAAAACTGGACTACTTAAAAATCTAATTAGACCAGAAAATAGAAACAATGAAACAATACCAAGAGATGTGGGTAAATAATTGAAGTACATAGTGGGAATGATTTTCTTTCTATTAGGAAAATGTAGATATAATAGTCTCAATGGAGAAAATTATTTAAGGTGTTTCATTTAATTGATTTTAATATTAATAGAAAGATCTAGTTGAAGAGCTTCAAAAGAAAAAAGATCCAGCTGATTACACTGAAATAAAAGAAAGTGTTTCAACAAACATAAAGCTTTCCTCTTAAGACTATTAAAACCAGCAACAATCCAAAGCTCTTCGCATTTTGTTTAAATCTCTTTTCGAGGAGCTTGAAAATATAAAACATTGCTCTAAAAATGAAGAATATTTCCATTTGTTCAGAGACTTCATTTTGTTCAGCTTGGTTTTGCTGGGTTTTTTTCTTCTGTATGTATGGAAGTACTATGAAGATGACATAAAAAAACCCTATCAAATCAAAAGAGAAAACAAAAAATGTTCTTTTAGGTATATTGAATTGCAACAAAGGCCTGTAAAAGGTGCGTATCACTACAGGAAAGAGGGTATTGCTTTTTATGCCTGCCACTTTTGCATCATCAGAAGTCCTATGGCCATTAAATTGTATTATCTGCAACATTTCCACATCAATCAGTCATGTCCAGAAAGCGCTTTGGTATACAAGTTGGAAAGATAATTTTCTACTGCTTTTTATTAATCCTTGAATGATAGTCCATTACTTGTTATAATTCCAGCAGAACAAGTCCTTTATCTAGTATTGATGCCAATATAATTTCTACCCTTTGTACATTTCTTCTCCAGAATTTGAATGAATATGTGCCTAGGTTGCAACACCCCTGATTATTAGATAATATGAACTAGGGAATAATAGTGCTGCCAAAATGCTGCAATAATGCTCTGGTTGAGGATACAGGAATAAGGACTGACATTTGGCTTTGGACAATAATTACAAATCTGAAAAGTGAATTTACTACTAGCAGATATTCGATCTAATCCATCTGAAAGACGCTTCATGAGTTGGAGTTTTAAATGTATTCCTTCATCTATTTTTACTGGATTGCTTTAAGTAAGCTTGTGATTTCTTTTGGGTACTTTTTTTTTAAAGCTCAACCAGAAAGACAGACAGATATTAACCATATTTTTTGTAGGGGAAAGAATAACAACATAATAAAATTATTTTTACCAAAAAGGTCTAATTGACTACATAATGTTTTCTGTCTTATTTTACTTATCTACTGCCTTTCATTTAAAACCACATACAACAATTAATATTTTGTTTCATTTGGGGGGGGAGGGGGAGGGAAATATTAGACTAACACGTATGAAATTGAGTACTTCAAATACTATGTCTAAAAAACCTGTTTCTGAGAAAGATATGGCTCCGCTAGAATAACTTTGTGACAAATAACAGTGGTTGCTTAATGATGGGAATCAATGGTCTTAAAGGTCTTTTTCCACCTAAATGATTCTATAATTTTACATCTTGCTCAGGTCAAAAATGCAGTTGCTGATTCTAACATAAAGAATGCCTGGTGGCACTGTGGATGGTTCCATTATTAGGAAAAACTGTAGGGAAAATTGTTCACTGCAAGAAGGCAGTTTATTCTCTGCATTATATTACAAGGATATGAATCTCTCATCACTGAGAATTCCTCCTTACAGATGATTTGACTGCATACTTAAATCTATCCTCTTTGTGCCAAGAAATTTGAAGTACTTCTACATATCACAGAGCAAATACTTAAATTCATCAGTCAGCTTTTGTTCAATTCTTGCTCAGGCATATCTTGTGTTTAAATTGATTTTGTTAAATCAGTGACTAGAATTTACTACAGAATTCAAGACAGTTATATGCCAGAGTGGATTTCAGCTTGGAATGCTCTGAAATTAAAGCAAAACTGATTAAATGACATCACAGACTATAGGATTTTAATGTCATTCCTGCAAAATGAAAGAAAGTATATGCATCACGATATGAGATGATGCTTGTAAAGTAAACCTCTGGTCCTGAATTAGATGAAAATTATTTTTTCCCAAACTGAAAGTAGTTTATCCAAATATAAACATAAATCATAAAAACAATAAGAAATCCTCTACTTGTCTGCTGCTACTGAGTGAATATCAACACCCAATGAACTTGTTGCTTCCTTTACAATGAAAAGACAAGTGAAGGATAAGACTAAATATATTTCATTATCAATGAGAAAAGATATTGGAATTTTTGCCAAAATGAAAGAGAAAATAAATTTTTAAAAATGGATATGTAAACCGAAACCAAACTACGACCATTTTCTTTATTTTAATGATGCTCTGTGAGTCTGTGATGTCATAAAGGCATTATGCAGCCTGTAATGTATGGGATGGATGTGATGGAATCTTAACCTCTGTCACCACCCGCTTTGTAGAGGATTCGGCAGACAGAGAATGAATGGACAAATTAATTATAAAATAGCCTTAATAGTCTCACAATAAAAGACTTGGTCCTCAAGACAAATGGTCTGCTACTCCATTTCTAATTTACCACTTCAGCTACCATTCAACCTCCAAACAATTTAAAACTGTGATATTTGAATACAATTTGATTTGCTCATAAAAATATGGTTTCCCAAGAAAATCTAGTGTCAATGTCCAAAGCAAGTAGCATGAATACTAATTGCAAACTTGATGTTTGGAGGAGGAAATAGTATTATGGTGCATCTGGTCAAATTAAAACACTGGAAACACTGCATTTACAGTAGGACTTTGAGATAGAACTGATGCCTCAGAAATTTCTAACCAGATCAAAATTTTCTAAACCAAGCAGGATTTCATTTTTTCTAAATCAACTGGAGAATGACTGCACTTGTTTTTTACAGATGTGTTTCATATGTTATTACTCCACAGGGAGGGATGGGTTAAAAGCTGAAGACTTGCAAGTAGGATTGTAAATATGCTCAGGTGACCTTGTAGCTGGGAATAATCCTTGATAAGCAGATGTGGTCAGCAGGCTGGTGATCCTTTAGCAGGAATTGAGTTTATGGTGCCGTCTTTTTCAACTCTGCCATGGTGCATCTTTGGAGATCTCATGGTTAGCACAGTAAAGGCAATAAATTCACTTTCTGTGAAGAGGTTGCCTGCCTGTGCTGACTCAGAAGCACCCTTGATAAAGTTTTATGCCTTTATTTTCATTTGCATAAGGCACTAGCATGAATACTGTATATTACAGAAAGACATTGGAATTAAAGGGTTTTTCAACACAAGAATTCCATTTTGTTGAAAAAGCTACTTTTTTGCTGGAGGAAGCTATGACCTACAACTTCATTTGATTGGAATAGACTATGCCAGCTTACACATAATTTCCAACATTGGTCTATCTAAAGATGCAGATGATGTATTTTGCAAAAGATATATCTGCTCACTTTAGGTTTAATTGTAAATGTTTTATCTCTTAGGAATCTGAGATGTTCAGCTTTTGCTTTAGCCCACAGCAAAAATACTGAAGAAATACTTTTAGCTCTGCATAATGCCCAGCTAACCGACAATGACCTGGAAAATTTAATGCTCAAAAAATAAACATTCGTATTTAGACTAGCGGTATGTGTGCATTAGTGATATTGGTATGGCATGGATAGCATGAATTTTACTCCAAGAAAATATCTTGAAATTGGAGAAAATTTACCTGAATGTATTTAGTAACAAACAAAAACCATAATTGCCAGGATCCTCTTATAAAAGCCCAATCTAACTATTCTGTTCCTGTACCTTCAAGGAACAAATGAGAATGAATCCAACACTCAACTACACAGTATTTAGAAAGCAGTCAGGGATGTTAAAATTGATTCAATCGGGTGCAATAGAAGAGAAGAATGACACAAAATTAAATGATTAATCAAACAATCAGGTCTACTTAGCCAGTTTTCATTATTTAGACTGAATCAATAAAAAATATAATTCTACACTGAAAAGGGATAAAATCTTAAAAAGGTATACCGCTGAATTAAATCTGTGGTTTACTGTTGCATTATCAGGAGCTGCAGCTGCCAGAAATCTACCAGATTACATTGCAAGAAGGTATGCATGGGCATGTATGTAAAAACAATGTTTATTTGCCATGTCTGTATCAAGCAGCATTAAATAGGCAGTGTTCACACTAGTCTGTTCAGTTGCTCCATTTGAAAGGCAAAATAACAATTGAAACAAATGCTCTCTATTGGTTTTAACATCTTTTTGCTGTTTCAGAGAGAATAAAAATAACCAAGGAAAAAAAATGTTTTTATCTGTAGAGTCCTGTTATGAACATCACTGCTGCAAAAATACCATAATGGCATTAATATAACACCTACTACAACTCAAAACACCACTTGTGCTTTGGAAGAATTTCCTCCTTCTGAGTATATTGGAAAAAGCTACACAAGGCTGAAAGGTTTAACATAATTTTGTCAGGGATACACTAACTTTTCTTAACGTTTTAGGGATTTTTGGAGGGGAGAAAGGAAAAAAAAAAAACAGAAAAGAAAAAAAAATCCAAAAAGCTTTTATTGAACTGAACAGAAATTTTCCTCACTGGATTCAAGCTAGACTATATACTTCAATCTCTGCAGATTATCTAAGGCAGACTTGGCCCATGACTCATATTTGATAGAAGACTGAAGCAATTCAGAATTTACTACTGAACTAAGTAAAGAAGCTATACATTATACATTTAGGGCTCAAAAAGGGAGCAAGAAGCTGCTAGACATCAAAGGGAAAAAGAATCCAGTTATCTAATCATCTAAAAGATGAATCTGTGTCTTGCATGTCAAGCATGTTAGAGTGATTTCACTAAAGTAGCTCAGAAGTGCATTTTTGCTTTATGCTCATGTGACATTGCCTGAAATATTACTGAAGTGTGAAATATTAATAAAGTTACCTTCATGATGTCCATTTCAGATGAGATTGCAAGGGAAGGATAGAAAGCATTATCCTAGTGTTTCTAATCAGGGAATTAGGAGTGGCTATTTTACATTTTACATGTTCCTTTAGCCCAGCATAATGTCCTGTGGGGGTTTTTCAGGTTTTTGGCTTGAAAAGTGTCCCCAGTGAACTGTTTGTCCTGCATAAGCAGAACCAGTAGATGAAACAGTTTGGGGCCAGAATATGCGTGTGTATTCTGCAAAGCTGAAGAAAGAACTCTTTCCTTTTACTCCTTACAAGCCGTGGCAGACTAGATTTCTTCGCAGCAAGGGCGTCTCTGTGCCCCCTGCCTCTGCCTGTGCTAGCATTTGTGGCTGGGAGATGTTTAAGATAGGGACATGGGGTTGAGCTAACCACAAATGACTGAGGAGAGAAGGACTGCAGGCTTTATCCTCTTTAAAGCTAATGTTCTAGCTCTGCTTCTTGGAGACTTGAAAACTCTTTTAAGACTCTGTACTGAGACTAACACAAGGATGCTGAAGAAGATTATTTTCAAGGGGTTTAAAGATTAATTTCTTTAAACTTAATTAAAGTTCCAAAACATCGAAGTAAACCTGGCATCTGGACTCCTGCAGAGCATGCAGAAATGCCAGACTTATAATACCCTTTCGATCACTTTCAGTACTTTCAGAATATTTCTGGGGATTTTCAGTCTGCTTCTTCCCCACACCTAGTGTAAAGCAACCTGAAATGCCTTTAAACAAGTTTTCTGTATTCCAGATGATGTTGTTTACCTCTGTTCTTCAGATACTCCTCAGATATTACAGTTGCTATCACTCTAATTGTCATTCCCTATCTTTCACTCTAAACAGTTTTCCAGAGCACGATTTCATATATGGTAAATTGAAAGAACAATTAGATTTTCAGGTGTTCCAGCCAAAACCTTTACTATCCCTGGATAGGCATTTTCTATGCATCTAAATATTTCACTCTAGTCCTGAAGAATGTACCTGTCTTGCCTTGAATTGGTGCAGTTCTCTGCAAGATTTCTGTATGTGATATTATAGAAATTCATGAAATTTCAGGGTTTTGGCTCACAGACAGAGAAAATGAGGCTAACAAAGAGTGAAGCCAAAAAAAAACCCCACAGGGTAGCAATTTGGAAGATTTATAAATAGCCTCATTATCTCCCATAGCTGTAGCTAACCAGACAATTGGATGCAGCTTCCACGGTGGCTTAAAACTACAAGAAAAGGGTTGGCTGGTAACGAGGATGGAGATTTTGCATACCAATTTCAGGCCTATAGAAATGGTAGTGCTGTTTGTCATCAGAAGGGAACTTGTAGCATCCAGAAAAGAAAAAGCATTCAAAGACCAGGAAAAAGTGAGCCAAAGCATCATTTTCTTCTTAGTGAGTGGTGGATGCAGTAGGGAAGAAGCCCAGCCTAAAGCTACTGCAGGAAAAGAGAGGATAAGCTTCACTAAAAGCACCATTTCACCAAAGGGCTGGCTCAAGGGTCAGAGAAAAGCAAGAGAACCTGTCTGAGCCTCTTTGTCAAAGTATCAGTACAGGTTCCTCCTGAAGGAGTTTGTCCCAGGTAAGAACAAAGAATCCCTGGCAGTGTTGAGGCATGAAGATGGAGAAGATCTGCATTAATATGTCTCATGTCCTTCAGCAGTCTGTTATCAGATTTGTCTCCAATTTCAGGACATCTTGAGAAAAAGCCACCTGCTCTGCATGGGACAGATTCTATTTTCTCTCTCACTGGGACTGTTCTAAGAACTTGGAACAGGGACTTCTGCCTAACTTTTAACTCTCAGAGAGTTTTTAAAATTTACATGGTTTTTTTTGGTTGTTGTTCTTTTTCTTTCTTTCTTTCTTTCTTTCTTTCTTTCTTTCTTTCTTTCTTTCTT